>JAEUCK010008399.1:0-72236 GCA_017311455.1 Otocyon megalotis megalotis | reverse complement strand
CGCAGCGGTTTGGCGCCTGCCTTTGGCTCAGGGCGCGATCCTGGAGACCCGGGATCGAATCCCACATTGGGCTCCCGGTGCATGGAGCCTGCTTCTCCCTCTGCCTGTGTCTCTGCCTCTCTCTCTCTCTTTCTGTAACTATCATAAATAAATTAAAATTAAAAAAAAATAAAAAATAAAAATAAATAAAAATAAAATGATAACAATTTAAATGTAAGACCTGAAACTGTAAAACTTCCAGAAGAAAAACAGGGGAGGGATGCCTGAGTAGCTCAGTCAGGCAAGCATCACTTCGGCTCAAGTCATGGTCCAGGGATAAAGCCACATTGGGCTCCCTGCTCAGCGAGGAGCCTACTTCTCCCTCTCCCTCTGCCTGCTACTCCCTCTGCTTGTGCTCTCTCTCTTTCTCTGTCAAATAAATAAATAAAATCTTGTTTTAAAAAAATGGAAAAGAAAAAAGAAAAGCAGGTGAAAAACTTTATGAAGTTAGACTTAGCAATGATTTTTTAAAATATGACACCAAGAGTACAAACAATAAAAATAAAATTGGGTAACTGAGACAACATCAAACTAAAAACCTCTGCACAGCAAAGGAAGTAATCAACAGAGTGAAAAGGCAACCTATGGAATAGAAGAAAATATTTGCAAAGCCTGTATGTCATGTGTTACTAATATTCAAAATACACACGAAACTCCTACAACTCAAGGTAAAAAAAAAAAAAAAAGATGAAAAAATGGGCAAAGGACTTGAGCAGACATTTCTCCAATAAAGACTCAGCCATCAAAAGGAATGAAATCTTGCCATTTGTGACAACATGGATGGACCTAGAGACTTAGTATTATGGACTTAGTATTATGCTAAGTGAAAGAAGTCAGAGAAAGATGAATACCATATGAATTCATTTATATGTGGAATTTAAAAAACAAAACAACCAAACAGAACAAAACAGAAACTGACTCACAGATACAGGAAATGAATAATTGGTAATTAGTTCCAGGGGGTGGGGGTAGAGTGAGCAAAATAGGTGAAAGGCATTAAGTACAAACTTCCAGTTATAAAATAAGTAAATCATGGAGATGTAGCCTAGGGAGTATAGTCAATCATATTGTAACAAATTTTTATAGTGACAGATGGTAACTAGACTTATAGTGGGAACCATTTTATAATTTATAAAAACACCAAATCACTATGGTATACATCTGAAACTAACAGGATACTGTATGTCAATTATACTTTTAAAAAAAAGAGAGACATACAAATGGCCAATAGGCACATGAAAAGATGCTTAACATCACCACTAATCACCAGAGAAATGCAAAGCAAAACCTCAATGAGCTATCACCTCTGTCACACCAATTAAGCTGGTTTTTATGGAAAATAATAATAACAACTGTTGGCAAGGATGTGAAAAACTAGAACCATTAGACACTATCCGTGGGGATGTAAAAAGTACAGCCTCTATGGAGAACAGTATGGAGATTCCTCAAAAAGTTAAAAATACAATTACCTTATAATCCAGCAATCCTACTTCTGGTTATCAATCCAAAACAATTGAAATCAGGATCTTGAAGAGATATATGCACTGCCAAGTTCACTGCAGCAATATTCACAGTAACTAAGACATGAACACAACCTAACTGCCTATGATCAGATGAAGGGATTAAAAAAAGCAGTATATACATCCAACGAAGTATTATTCAGCCTCAAAAAAGGAAATCCTGTCATATACAACATGGATGGAGGTAGAGGACATTATGCTAAGTGAAATAAGCCAGTCACAGGACAAATACTGCATGATTATACTTAGATAACGTATCTAAAATAGTCAAGTTCATAGAAACAGAGAGTAGAATGACAGCTGTCAAGGGCAGGGGGAAGGGGAGCCCAGAGCGTTGCTGTCCAGCAGGTATATGGTTCCAATTACACAAGAGGAATGAGCGCCACAGATCTGCTGCTGTACAACATTTTGCCTGCAGTTAATAATATTTTATTGTGCTCTTAAGATTTTTATATGGCAAATCTCATGTTAAGTGTTCTTACCACAATAAAAATAATTTAGAATGATCTTGAATTCTCAGATTTTATTTTTTAAGATTTTATTTATTTATTCATGAGAGACACAGAGAGAGACAGAGGCAGAGACACAGGCAGAGGGAGAAGCAGGCTCCATGCAGGGAGCCCGATGTGGGACTCGATCCCGGGTCTCCAGGATCACACCCTGGGCCGAATGCGGCGCTAAATGGCTGAGCCACCCAGGGATCCCTAAATTCTCAGATTTTTTTTATTCAAACAAGCCTAGCTTAAGATATACTTAGAAGTTTGTATATATATTTAAAAGGCTACTTTAACTTTATTTTCACCAACTACCTAAAATAAAAATCATAATGACATATTCTATGTAAGGTGCCTAGGCCAATGTTTGGTTCACACTGAGTAGTTACTAAACATGGTTTTCTGTCCTTCCTTGCAACATCTTTAGAGTTGTGTGGGTCTAACATCAGTGCCATCCCTTATACGTGTCCCTCTTCATGCTGTTGCACAAGAAGACCCAGTGTGGAGAAAGCTTCCAGGTCTTATTTTAATCCACACCTGTGAACCCAGAAACATGAGCTTTCTCTTTCTGAAGAGATATCTCCCCCTTTCCAATTAGTGTTGCTCTCTAGATTTGCAACTCAATCTGCTAAAAAAAAAAAATTATCTTACATTCATCTTACATAGCCAGTGAGATAAGATGTACAAAGAGGGAAAAAAAAAAGATATACAAAGAGCAATGGTTTTAGACACCAATCTGCGTTTTGTAACCAATGAGTACACAGTGAGCAGTTGGCCCCTCCCTGCAACTCTCCTTCCCCCTTCCTCCCCTACCCTAAATCCTTGCTAACATGCTTGCATCATTGTCTACTTCCTTCCCCATTCCTCTCTTTTCTCTCCCTGCCATCTCTAGCATGAATGAAAAAAAAAAACATTTTAGAAAGTGAAGAAGTGAAAACATCTTCCCCACCTTCCACCAAGTGGGCACAGGCATTTGGCCCTGGCTTTAAAAAATAAAATAAAAAAGATTTATTTATTTATTTGACAGAGAGAGCAGGAGCTCACAAGCAGGGGGAGCCAAAGAGGGAGAGGGAGAAGCAGCTCTTGGGGGAGCAGAGAGCCCGATGTGATGCGGGGCTCCATCCCAGGATCCTGGGATCACGACCTGAGCTGAAGGCAGCCGCTTAACTGACTGAGCCACCCATCCAGGCGCCCTGGCCCTGACCTTTTAAAATGGAAAATGCTCACATCCAGTTGGTCTCCACGGCTGTTACAAGCCAAGCACAGCTCATGCTGTGAGCTTCCACACCTGAAACGGACCATCTTCCCTCACTGTAAAAAATGAATAAGCAGATCAATCTAGAAGATAAACATATATATTTGTACCATCTGAGATTTTAAGAAACATTTGGAAAACTGAGAAACTCCGTCATTAGCTGAGGTCATCTTTCAGCCAAAAAAACCAAAAACCACTTTCCAAAGAGACAAATGTCTATAAAATACTCTCTTCGGAGTCAAATGTGCAATTTCCTCGCCCTCTTTTAAAACACTGAATTTTCAATGGAAGAATTAAGTCAAAAGCCCATGAATTACCGCCAACTGCTAGGGGTTCCTTTCCTAAGTCATCACAGCCACCTGTCAAGAAACCTTGGCCTCCTGGCCAGAGGCGAGCTTTCCAAGCTGCCTATCCCGTCTCGAATGACCATCACCATAAAGACGGGTTCATATTACACCCACTGCAAAAGGCTTAAAATACGGATGATACTGAACCAATATTATTTCAAGTTTCTGTCCGGCGCACTGGAAGCTTTAATGCTGAGCCAAATTACAGGGGGTTGAGTCAGGCTCGCGGTGCAGACGACCGCGCTCAGGCAAAGCCCCTCCTCTCCTCCTCTTCCGCGTGAAGCAAGCCCTCTTTTAAATTCAAGAGAATACTCCACCCTACAAAAACCTGGCGTTCGCTCCGTTCCCTTTACACTTTATTCACACCAGAAATGCTGAATCATGACTCTGAGGGTTGTAAAACAAAAACTATTTCGACCGGGACACCAGGATCCCCGGAGGATCCCACGCTTCTGCATTCCTTTGCTTTGCATCTTTGAAAATCGAAATCGCGAGCCCCTCCGCAGACCCGCAGACCGGAAAGGCTCGGGGAGCAGCCGAGGGGTGCAGGTCGGTGGGGGGGGGGGGAAGGGGGGGATGCGCTCCCTCCCCGCCGCCTCCCCAGAACCCGGGAGCCCCGGCAGCGCAGGGCTCTCGCCTCCTGCCCCCCGCCCCGATCGCGACCCCACAGGGGGCTCATCCTCTCGCCCCCAGCAAGGCTGCCCTAAAGCCTTCGGGAAACCCCCCACTTGGAAGCATCCTCACCGCAGCCTCGCGTCCGGGACTCCGGCGCCCGCACGCTCGCGCCTGGCCGGCCCGGGCTCCCGGGGCATCTCGGGGCACCTCGGGGCACCTCGGGGCGCGCGAGCATCTCCCCCCGGCCCGGCCCGCCCGCGGCGCGGACTCTTGACAAAGTCGATCCCAACTCGCAGCCCGCGCCCCGCCAGCCGCCCCGGGCGCCCGGGGACCCCGAGCAGAGCGGCGGGGACGCGGCAGGGGGAGGCGCGGAGGCGCACGGGCCGCAGGAGGAGAAACGAGCGCCCCCGCTCCAGCCGCCCCCGCAACTTCTCCCCTCGCTCGCGCCGCGGGTTCGCGGGGGGCCGGGGGCCGGGGGCCGGGGAAACGGCGGCCCGAGCGCGCGGCGACGGACTCACTTGAAGCTGAGGACGCAGAGCGGCCGGTAGGACTTGTGGCTGGTGTTCTCGGCCATGCCCTTGCCCCAGAAGTCGTTGCTGAAGATGCTCCAGCGCAGCGGGGCGCCGGGCCGCACGTCGGGGTTGTTCACGATCGCCCACACGTCGTCGTGCACGAACTCGCCGCGCAGCGAGCGGCCGTAGCACAGGCAGCTCGCCCCGGCCAGCAGCGCCGCGGCCCCGACCCGCGCCAGCCCGCGGCCCCGCCGCCGGGAGGGCGCGCGGTCCCCGCCGCCGCCGCCGCCGCCGCGGGCACAGCCGGTCACCACCATCAGCGCCGCCGCCGCCGCCCCCGGGCGCCTGGCATCCTCCCGGAGGGGCGGGCATGGTGCGGCGGCACTGCACCGCCGCCGGCGCCCGCGCTCCGCCGCCGCCTGCGCCGCCGAGTTGGCCCAGCCGCGAATAAACAGCCGCCCCCGCCCCCGCCCCGCCTCCCGCCTCCGCCCCGCCGCCGCCGCCGCCGCCGCCCACTGCGCATGCCCCGCTCGCTCCCGCCTCCGCCCGCCCCGCTCCATCCCCGGGCCGGCGCGCAGGTGGAGCAGGTGGAGCGGGGCCGCGGCGCGGGGTGCCCCGGAGGCGGCCCCGGGGTCCCGCCCGGCGCCCCCCCGCCCCGCTCATCCGCCGGCGCCCCCGGGCCCGGGCAGGGCGGGCCGAGCAGGTGCGCACCCCACGCGCGCCCCAGGAGAGCGGCGGCCGCGCCCCGGGAAGTGCCCGCTTGCAGCCCGCGGCCCCCGCCTGCAGCCTGGGCGTCGGGGGGCCGCGGGGGACCCCGAGCTGCCGAAGCCCCGTCCCGGCTCCGCCCAGGGTCTCCGCCCGCCCTGCGCGGGGGCTTCGGGGGCGCCCGGGCCGCTCGCTCGCCCTGCGCGCCCCTTGCTCTGCTCGCACCTCGCCGACGCCCCGGGGTCGGGGTCGGGGTCGGGGTCGGGGTCGGGGCTGCGCCCCGGGCTGGCTCCTGAAACATTTCTTCTCGTCGTTCGAGACTCTTACGACCATCCAGGAGATGCTGAGCAAATCACTTTTTTCTTCCCACCTAAATGGATCACTTGGGTCTGATTATTATTTCCTGGGCTGTGGGCGTGTTTGAACTGTTCCTGCTAAGTCAGTACCACTTGGGGAAAAAAGAAAAAAGAAAGAGTGAAAGAGAGAGAAAGAAATAAGGGGAGAGAGAGAGAGAGAAGGAGAAAGAAAGAAAGAGAAAGAAAGAAAGAGAAAGAAAGAAAGAAAGAAAGAAAGAAAGAAAGAAAGAAGAAGGAAGGAAGGAAAGAAAGAAGGAGAGAGGGAGGGAGAAAGGAAGAAAAGAAAGAAAGAAAAAGAAAGATGGAGAGAGGGAGGAAGGAAGGGAGGGAGGAAAGAAAGAAAGAAAGAAAGAAAGAAAGAAAAAGAGAAAGAAAGAAAAGGAGAGGGAGGAAGGAAGGGAGGGAGGAAAGAAAAAGAAAGAAAGAAAAAAAAAGCAGGGAGGAAAGGAAGAGGGAGGAAGAGAGGAAGGAAAGAAGAAATAAAAAAAAGAAGTGGGAGGAAAGAAGAAAGAAAGAAAGAAACAAAGAAAGAAAGAAAGAAAGAAAGAAAAAAGAAAAGAGCAGGGAGGAAAGAAAGAGGGAGGAAGAGAGGAAGGAAAGAAGAAAGAAGAAATAAAAAAGAAGTGGGAGGAAAGAAGAAAGAAAGACAAAAGAAAGAAAAAAATCTCCCCATTTTTCTGAAAAGTTATTTTCTTTTTTAAAAAAATACTAATTATATATGTAAATAAGGTAGGTATCTCAGAATGATGATTACTAGAATTTCTCCAGGTTTGAAAAGTCTGTTAACTCTTTGAGACCCATCGTAAATTTCCATTGCTATGTGTTATTGAAGTTACCTGGAATTTGACGCATCCAAAGAAAAACTTAAAATACAAAATTTGCCATATATTCCCATCCTTCGAAGATTCTTAAAAGGTTTCATTGATTTTTTTTTTAAAGTAAAATAAAAGGCAGAAATTGTTCTTGTACGGAGCATTTGTGTGACTCTTTACACATCAATTTTTTTTTTTTAATTTTAAGATGTATCTGAGCATTTGAAAACTCAGTGAATGAAGACAAACGTATTCCAGGTCAAGATGAATTTCATCCACTTCACTTTGCTTTTTGGTGACTTGAAAGTCAGTGACTTGCAAACTGAAACGGAGAAACCCAAGCATCGATGTTTATCCTTACCTCAAGACTGTTTGACCCATGACAGCTTTAATATCCAGCCCCCATACACACCTGAAGCTACCATCTTCCCCACAGAACACACTACAGCCTTTCCTCTTTGCCTGCCCCTCACTTTAATAGAAATATATTAAGAGTATATTTGTGCTACAACGTGCTAAGTACTGGGCTGGATAAACAAAGCAGCCCAAAGTGTGACTGTGTGGGGTGTGTGTGAGGGGTTAATACAATCAATGTCAAACTTTCTAAGTTGACTTCTGACTAGGACAGTGAAATTGCCTTTGCTGAAATGATAGCTTTAATAAGCCAATATATATCAGTCCTTACCTATCATCAATAGAGGCTTCCTTGAAACAATGCCTTAACCCCAAAGAATGACTAATAATAGAGTTTTACAGAGACCTCACTCCCTCCAATTACCCTTAAAGTGCCCAGGTAGGAGTACAGTCCTGCCCATCCCCTTCTTATATGAGTTCTTTTCCTTTTTAGGTGCAGAGTTATCAGAGTTCTCCATGACAATGGAGAAAAGAGGAGAAGGATGAGAGCTGAACTCCAAAAAGACAATGGAGGAGTAAAGGGAAAGAGATAAAGGAAACATCTAAGTAGGATTCCAGGTTTCTGCGCTAGATTTCCTTAGGTTTTCCTCTACATTCAGTGGCATTTCCAGCCTATTTAGTTCAGATGATAAATTTGGGATGGATTCACTTTAACATAGTGAGATTCCTTAAAAGTCCTCTCAAGCATGAACCAGTAAGTAAATATATTTTTTAAATTAAACAATTCCTTTGCAGTCCCATCACTTCCTAATTCAATATCGTTCTGTGTTACAGGAAAACAGTAGAAAAATGGTGATGTCAGAGATAGGTTTACATTGATATGCCAAGTCCATCATTCCCTCTGCTTCTCTCTTAAGGTATAGAGCACTCATCTTGGCTAATAAAGGGGCCCAAAAGGAAATGAGATTTTATTCCTGTTGCTTAGTCTCTGATTATTTTTAAAGGATTTATAATTAGAGCAATATTACCTAAGACGTCTTTTGTCCACTCAGAGCAATTTAAAACATAAATTATTACAGAAGTGCTTCTCTGAGAGTCGTACAGATTAAGTCACTCGTGCAAATTAAAAGGGACCACAGTCCTTAAAGAAATTAGGACACAACTAAAAATAAATCAAGGATAAGTAGGTATTTTAATAAAACAAATTTCAAATTACTGCCCACTGTGCTTTTTCAGCCTAATATACATCCTGTTCAGGTACACCCTTACTAAAGGAACAGATGCAATGTTACAGAATCAGAAATCAAAAAAAAAAAAAAAAAGGAATTGATAATATAATTTACATTAAAATAAATTTTTGAAAAAAATAAAAATAAATTTTTGTGGTTTAGTTATTTAAGTATTACATGCTCTTGAAGAAAATACAGCAAAATAGGAAGGAAAAAAACAAGAAAATTAAAATATACTTATTCTACCACCTGGGCCTATGGTAGGACAGGCAACATGCACTTTTAAGAAGCTGGCCAGCATGAGGCTGGACAAATGTGGGACAGTCTGAGGTGCCCTGTGGTCTGAGAACTGGCTGTGCCCAGGTCTGTCCCCGGGCTGCTAGCAATGGCAGTCACAGAAGCAGCAGCCCCTGGAGAGAGGAAGGGTTCCTCATGGCCATAAACTGGCTTCCACACCTGTCTCCGGAATGTATCTCTGTGAAGTCTGCCCAGAATTAAAATTAAAGAATATCCAAAAAAATTATCTGTGATCCTGCACTTGCTGTCTCTCAGGCAATAAACTTTGTCAGCAAGTTACTACAAGATAAAAGCATATATGTGTACATGAAGATAAAGCATAGCAAGTACTTACTAGACTCCTTCAAAGAGTTTAGAATCTCTGGTTTGAAAGCTGCTGCAGCATTGCAAAGCAAATATCCACAGTCTTAGAAACAGACATTACATTTTAAGATTATTGTATACAAAAGAAAAAAAGGTATTTTTCATACAAATGAAATTTTAATTACCTATATTTTTATTTTTACACTTTAATTATATACAAATGAAAAAGCCACTTTTCTTTTCTTGTACAACCTCCACAATTTATGGGAAATGTCAGGAAGAAAACCCGCTAAAATACCCTGTATCGATTTACATTTAAAATTAAATTCAAGCTTACAACAAACTAATTTGTATGAAGACTTAAAATTTTTTAGAAAAATTATCCCCCCCAAAAAAAAAGAAAAAAGAAAAAAAAAGAAAAATTATCCCATCAGAATCATTAGCTCTACAAGTACTGTGATTTATATTTTGAATAATTTCTCAGAAATTTATCCTAATGTCACAGCCTATAAAATACTCTTTAACAGGGGCACCAGGGTGGCTCAGTGGTTGAGCGTCGGCCTTTGGCTCAGGTCCTGATCCTGGGGTCCTGGGATTGAGTCCTGCACTGGATTCCCTGCATGGAGCCTGCTTCTCCCTCTGACTATGACTCTGCCTCTCTCTCTGTGTCTCTCATGAATAAATAAATAAAATAATAAATAAATAAAACACTCTTTAACAGTTCTAGTACAAGTTGCTTCAACAGAAAATGCTTCTGAAAATTAAAATGTATTCAGAAAAAGTCCTAATTCATAGCATTTGCTGAACTTCATGGTGTAAATATTCTCACCGTAGTCAATTTCATGCTACCAACATGACGTCACTGAATGCAGAGATGAGAAGAGAAGCATAGTAGGATAATATACATAATCTCACCAGACAGATACAGGAGATAGAGATAAGATCAAGAGCATATTGATAGATCTAGTAAAATAATTACAGCATGATGAGTTTTGAACATTTATTATCTTTGTGACTGAATCTATATGTTTATATAACTAAATTTTTTATAACAGTTATGTTTAACAACCAGCTTACAAAACTCCTATATATTTAATAATCAGTTTTTGTGAACTAATATGAATTGACTCTGGCACACTCTCAGATGAAATAGGGTTGGTCATTATTAGTATCATAATTTTGAATTTGAGGCATAAGTATGGGCAGAGGCAAAGGGATGACTATACTTGTGTAGTGAAGAGTTAGCCTTACCTAAAGAGAGTCCTGGCCTTTGCCTTAGCTACTGGGAGATAATCTTTAGGCTCCTGGAATTTCCTGCCTAACAGAATTGTCTTTGTTTGCCTAGGGCTTTGGCCACCGGACAGTCTAACAATGTAGTTTATGACAGGAACTTTGGGTTACACAGTATCAGCTCTGACTTCTGGGAGATCTGGCCACTAAAGATCTTAGCCTGATCCCTGGGAGGGGTTGACAAACAAGGTCAGCCATGTGGACAGTATGTGATGAGCCCCATGGGGTAACAACTCTGGACACCAAAGGCCCAAGTCAGCTTCCCTGGTTGGCAATACTCTGGACATATTATCACACATTAATGCCAGGATGGAGACATGTCCTTGACTTCATGGAGAGAAGACAACAACAGGCATGCTGTGTTTGGTACTCCTTTCTTAGGCACTTCTTTCCTTGGCTGATTTTCATCTGTATCCTTTTTCTGTAATAATCCTTCACTGTGAGTGTAACAGTTTTCAGTGAACTCTATAAATCCTTCCAGAAAATTCTCAAAACAGGGTGTTTGGGGAACGCCCTAAACTTTCAATTGGTGTCAGATGTGGGGGCACTCTTGTGGAGACTGGGCCCAAATGCTCCTTAATGCTATTTTTCTGCTTTAAAATTTTTCTGTTGCTTAAAATTTTTTTAAGAAACAGGATAGCTATCCCCCAAGAAGAATGGAAGAAATAATAGGCATCCCCAAAGCTGTTACACTAAATTTTCTTCTTTTTCTCTACTTAAAGTCTTTAGGAAAGGCTACAAAAATAAAGCTAAGCTAAAAGAAAGAAGGAAGGAAGAAGGAAGGAAGGAAGGAAAAGGGAAGGAAGGAAGGAAGGAAGGGGAGAGGGAAGAAAGGAAAGAGGGTAGGAAAGAAGGAAGATTGGGAGAGAGGCAAAAAAGAAAAAGGAAAATTGTGAAAATGTAGAGCCAGGGGTGCTTGGGTGGCTCATTTGGTTGGGCATTTGCCTTCAACTCCGGTCCATGATCCCAGGGTCCTGAGATCAAGCCCCATGTATGGCTCTCTGCTCAGCAGGGAGTTTGTTTATCCCTCTGCTTCTCCCTCCCCCTCTGCCTGCCCCTCCTCTGCTTGTGCTCTCTCTGTCAAATAAATAAATTGTCTTAAAGAAAAAGAAAGAAAAGAAAAGAAAAGAAAAGAAAGAAAAGAAAAGAAAAAAGAAAAGAAAAGAAAAGAAAAGAAAAGAAAAGAAAAGAAAAGAAAAGAGAAAAGAAAAGAAAAAAAACCTAGAGCCACTTCATAAATGCTGCTAGGGAGTTAACTTCATGAACTCATGTGTGACTATCAGTTTGTAGATGATGAAGCTCAAAACTAATGACTATTTTAGAAAAGAAAGAACAAATAGAAAAATTTGAAAGCTTGGTTGATATATACAAAATATTTATTAGTCATCAATATTGTTGTATGCCCCACACTGTACAGAAACACTTTGTTTTAATATAGTTAATTTGATGTGTCACATTTATTTATGTTTAATTGAAATATAAAAATTATTTTGCTAAGAAATTCCCCACCTCACAGATGGTCCTGAGATCCATTCCCTACCTTTCCTCAGAAGGTCTGGGGACTGCCAAAATTAGCAGGCTCACGGCATAAAAAACCTAATAAACTACCTGCCAAAAGCCAATGACTTTGCCTGTATCCTACATTATTGAAGTAGTTGGAGAACCTACCATGCCAGTTTTTCTTTGTCAAAAAGTAACGATTGTATCTGGAGATAAATAATTTCCCTCGAGAAATAACACTCTCCCATCTTTTCTCATCATTCTGTTAAGTCTTATTTCTTGGCCTATTTTTCCCGATGTGAGATCATCGAGAGGGATACAAGTGAATCTTTTCAAGTCCTGCTGCAGCTTACAAAAAAGAAAAAGAAGAAAGAAAGGAAGGAAGAAAGAAAAGAAAGAAAGAAAGAAAGAAAGAAAGAAAGAAAGAAAGAAAGAAAGAAAGAAAGAAAGAAAGAAAGAAAGAAAGAAAGAAAGAAAGAAAGAAAGAAAGAAAGAAAGAAAGAAAGAAAGAAAGAAAGAAAAAGAAAATGTCTTTCAGATTGTATTTTTGGTCATGTTTCTATGAATGAGACAGCCAGAAGATTTTTGTTGTGGTGGTAGTGGTGGTAGTGGTAGTGGTAGTTGTGTTTAAATAATTTTGGTAGGGACCCCTGGGTGGCTCAGAGGTTGGGCCCCTGCCTTTGGTTCAGAGCATGATCCTGGGGTCTGAGATGGATTCCCACATTGGGCTTCCTGCATGGAGCCTGCCTCTCCCTCTGCCTAAGTCTCTGCCTCTCTCTCTCTCTCTGTGTTGTCTCTCATGAATAAATAAGTAATATCTTCTAAAAAAATAAAAATAAATGAATATAAATAATTTTGTGTCTTCTTTGCACGTCTTGGATTAGGGCTGAATCTTATGACCTTTCTGGTTAGAAGACAAAGTAGAAACAGATTCTTGCTTTACAGTCTGTTTCACATACTCTGTCTTTCTCTTCCCATTTGTTCAGTGATTTCGTTCTTTCCCTCTAAAGTAGTCTGAGGGATTATCCATTCGACAACCTATTTTAAGAGGATGAGCATTACACCTACCCTCTAAGAATCAATGTCCTGGTAATGCTGTCATCGGTAACTGATTTGTATATACGGAAAAAACAACCCCATTTTATTTTTTTGTCCTTCATACTTGGCCCAGAATTCAGATAACGGCTACTGAGAGATGGTAGCATGACAGACAGGGATGACAAACCCACAAAACATGTCATGAACTCTCTTCCTTTCTATGCTCATAAAAATCTTGACTAATCATTTGTAATAGTCTTTTTGCACATTCACTCCACATGCAATGTTGGAGTCTTTCTTAACATAACCCACCCACCAGGCCATCACTCTAGTGGATAGGTTGGCCTGTGAGTTGAAACCCCTCACCTTCCCTGAACCAGTGGAACATAGCTGCCTAAGAGGCAGGAGTACTAAAACAGTAATGCTTTCCATAAAAATAAAAGTTTATCGTTACAAAGTATTTTCATATATGTGAATATGAATATATACATATGTTATATATAATCTCATATACAAAATAAATTTATATAAATTTTAAATTTTGATGTTATCACTTCTATTTGAATAATGCATTTCTTTTTTTTAATAAATGCATTTCTGATGAATTTTTAAGCAGGTGTAAGAAGATTACATTTTATATTTGGGGGCACTTTTTGGGAAGTTTCCATAAGAATTTTCATTATTCTGCAAATATATTATCAGATGAGTGAAAATTACCACGCAAGGATTAAATTACCATATTAGAGTTTTACTATGAATAAGATGCCTATAAAATGTGAAAAATCCAGGAAAAATACTAGTAAGAGCCATTTCTTTTTTTATTGTCTTATTTTTAATAGATTCATGCATATTTCACATTTCATCCAGGAATCTCCTTATAACACACGTGGTCACATATTAAAAATTGGAGAAGCTAGTATTTGAATGTGCGCAGCCTCTGATGATCATCATACACTTTAAACGACAGATTTTGGTGTGACACTCCCTGTTAAGGCAGGATTCTTGAAAGCTCCAAGTAGCAGCTATGCATTTCTTTCTTTTTTTTTTTTATTGGAGTTCAATTTGCCAACATATAGCATATCACCCAGTGTTTTTTTTGTTTTGTTTTGTTTTTGTTTTTTGGTAAAAGCCATTTCTAAAGAAAGTCAATAATTTAGGCATAAATAAGTACCCTGATGGGTAACACAGTTTTAGCTATAACTTAGCATCACTAAAACTAATGCTGAGTTTTATTGTCTGCCTTCAAATTGAAAATTACTTGCTCATGAATAAAGGAGGATTCGATTTAAGGGCAAGTGTGAAGATTATGTGAGCTGAGTCAAGAGCTTTGAAGAGTGCCTGACACATAGTCAGTGTGCTTCAGTAAAAGTATATCCTTGATGAAAGATGGTGATTAGTGATGATTTTTCTCTCCCTTTTTTCTCAGTAATTTTCTCGCTACTTCTATTTCTCTCCATAAAGGAAAATCTGCTCTTAAACAATTCTTAGATATGCTTCCCAATTCCTGACCATTCATTCATTCATTCATTCATTCATAGAATATGGCTATCAGCCTAACTAGATTTAGGCTGGACAGCTGTAGTCTTATTTCGCTCATCACAGTCTCACTACAGTTGTGGGATGGAGACTACAAACCTTCTTGGTTCCTGATGCCAGAGAATGCCTCCTTGCCAGTGAGTCACCCAGCTGTTCTGTTGTTTCTAATTTGACTGCCAGGATCAAATTGCTTCTTTCCAGAACTTTAACCTTTAAATTCACATGATATAAATTTTTAACAATTACTCCATAGGAAGTTTTTCTTACTTCCCTATGGTTACAAAAGAATTATTAGCAAAGTTTTCTTGGCTATTTTATTATGAATGTTTATCCTTTCTTCAGTTTGCTTTAAAAATTTGGGGGGGGGGTCGGGGACAAGGGTGGCTCTGTCAGTGAAGCATCTGCCTTCAGCTCAGGTCAGGATTCCAGAGCCCTGGGGAACCTGCTTCTCCCTCTCCCTCTGCCTGCCACTCCCCCTGCTGGTGCTCTCTCTCTCTGTCAAATAAATAAATAAAATCTAAAAAAAAAAAAAAAAAGTATTAAAAAAGTTTTAAAATATCCTTGTGAAGCTTACAGTGAGTTTATAGCAAAAAACAAAAACAAAAAAACAAAAAACTGGAAGATGATGAAAAGACTTTACTTTTCCAAGGATAATCCTTTCCTAAGATTTTCAAGGAAATTTTGGGTTCCTTTCCTTTAAAGCTGCAGGTCTGGAGTTTAAGCTACTTTGCTCTGTTGTAATTCTAGGGTAGGAGATAGTGAACTGATATCCTGGAGGAAACAAGAATGTCATGGGTATATAAAAAAAAGGGGGGGAGAGACTTTCCCTCCCTTTAATAAGGAACTAGAAGATTGCAATCAATCCTCCTTTGGGGGACAGAGAAAATCAGATTAAACAAAACATTTGCCTCATAACATTAGATTCTTAACAGTAGAGAAGAGCTAGCCCAGGAGAAGATAAAGGGTGAGCCCAACATTTGGGGCCCTTTTTGCTTCAAGCAGGAGTGAGAGGCTGAGCAGAACACTGACCCTGGAGGCACCAGGAAAGATAAAGCACTAAGAGTCCAAGGTCCAGCAAGGATAGGTGTCCTGGTGACCCAACCTGTACATCGGGTGGGACCTGGAAGAAGGCATCTTGAAATAAAGAGGAACTGGAAGTTGGCCCCCACTTCTGATTCCAGCCCAACTTCCAGGGATCTGGCTCATCTCAGCAAAGGTGAAAGAAAGACTTTTACTAGCAAAAACAGAAAGTTTAGCACTGGAAAACCAGTACTCAAGGAAATGCTAACATTAGTTTTCCAACAGAATGAAAATGATTCCAGATGAAAGTATAGAGGGAGAAGAAGAATGCAATTTAAATGGTAAATATGATGATATGTGATTAAATCTAGTTGAAACTGCATGCTTGCAAATCTATAGAGACAGAAAGCAGATTACTGGTTGCCAGGGCCTGGGGGAGAGGGGTAATGGGGAGGACTGCTTATAAGCATAGGAATCTTTTTTAGAGACATGAAATGTTCTACAGTTATATTGTGGTGATGGCTGCACGGTTCTGGGAGTACACTAAAATCTATTGAATTGTACACAGTATTTATAAGGGTGAATGTTATGGTATATAAATTATCTCTCAATGAAGCTTTTAAAAAAACAAACAGAAAAATATATGACATCAACAGCCTGTAAATGAAGAGGGGCTCCATGGACTTGAAGTGTTCTGAAATCATTGAGCTGTCTGGAAAGAGGACAAATTAGGAATTAGTCATTAGGCTTTACAATGATGTTTTATGTACATATTATAGATGTTGTGTCATATTTCATACAACACTCACGCACATTTTTTTAAAAAGAATGAGAGGCGACAAAGTCAAAGGGGTTAATACTAACATACACTCCACTTTTGTAGTCAGTTCCTCCTTAAAGAACCCTAACAAAACAGTGATATGGTTTGCAAGTAGAGAATGGGAAGATAAAACTTTTCTCTTGAGTTTTCTTCCTAAAGTGGTATATGTAAGAGAAGTGTAAAGAGTAAATAATATGAATAAACTTAGTAAACACAGTAGGTACAAATCACCTCAAACAATGAAATATGAAAGTTTAAAAAATACAACTGACTTAAAGTAGGATGGCTAGGACTTTACAAATATTTTTCTGCTTTATAAATGCCTTACTATTGTAAACCTTTTTCACTAGCATGTATTTTATTATTATTATTATTTTTTTTAATTTATGATAGTCACACAGAGAGAGAGAGAGAGAGGCAGAGACACAGGCAGAGGGAAAAGAAGGCTCCTTGCAGGGAGCCTGAGGTGGGACTTGATCCCAGAGCCCCAGGATCACGGTCTGAGCCCAAGGCAGACACTCAACTGCTGAACCGCTGAACCACCCAGACATCCTCCACTTGCTTTTAATTATCAAAATCACGACCAGCACTGTTCTGTCTGCCCCTGGAGCTTAGCAGATCGCCCACACACAATAATAAGTCAAATATTTGTTACTCAATGGAATACATAAATATTTGAATGCATTCATAAATGGATAGGAGACAGAACTTCCAGAAGCTGGATGTTTAGGATTTCCTAGTGGCAGGAGGAAAGTTCACTTTTTTCTTTTTCTATTACAATACACGTTGTAAATATCTTCAATGCTTAAAAAATAGAAAGTAACACATTTAGAGAATTTTATATGTTTCTAAATGAAATTGAATAAATTCACATTCTGGAGGTATAAAACAGTTACCTCTAGATATAGGATTCACTTTCTACATTGTCACTTCTACTGAGTGATGTTAATCCCGATTTCTGATTTAGAACCACTTCACCCGCTTTCTTTTGGAAGGAAACTTCCAAGGTCAGTGCACTTCCTCTGGACTGCCTTGCTAAAATTACTGCAAATATTCTGAAATCTCCAAAGAAGGAAAGTGCCCAGCCTCTTATTCTAAACTTTCTCTTCCCTAAATTCTTCTTTTTAAGATCATTTTAAGATTCAATTTAAGATCATTTCTTTTCACTATCCAAGTGTGAATGAAGAACAATTCCTAATAAACATTTTTTTTTGTCGTTTTCTATTACTAAATGGTTCTCTTCTTAGGTAACAATGTTGCTTGAATGTCAAAATGAACATGGTCCTTTTCAAATTCAATTTACCAAGCTGTCGGTCCAGCTTTGACTTGAAGAGTTTGAATTCAGTGGAAGGAGTACAGTATCTAAATTACATCTCAGAAGAAAGGAGCTCAGAGAAAGCTGGTTCTGTCCCATGGGGGCTTGGCAAAAATGAAGGCCCGGCTTAGTTGGGTCAGTGATAGGAGCTGCCACGAGGTGGAGCCTGCAGCAGAGACGGAATAGAGGAATGGAGACAGAGAATGGGTCAGCAGCCAGAGTTCACAGGCAGAAATGCCTGTGGTTATTCAAATATAGGAGCCAGCAAATCAGAGTCCTGGAATGAAATGGAATCTTGGAGCAGAAGGGGAGTTGGGTGTTTGTGCAAACATGCAGGAGCAGAGGGGGCTCCAGTACCCACTGCCAGGACTAACATGACCTTCCTGGGGCTGTGTTGAGACCACCCTTCACTGGCCTGCCAGCTCTGTGCGGGGGACTCCAGTTCTGGGCCATCTCAAGGATGACCCACAGCTTCTCATAAGCAATAAGACAGAGCTCAGAGATGGATGGGAGAATTGTTCTGCACAGGAAATAAGAGAAATAAAAGTAAGATTTTATTTCACCAAGAAACCTGGAATCAGATGGTTGGTACAAAAAAATTTAATCAGAAAGCCTAATTTTATCATCTTGGAAAGTGACTAGGAAAGCAACATTAGCATGATATCATCAATGGAAAATTAACTTTGGCTAGAGATGAGAAAAGGAGTTTAGAAAAACATGGGAAGAGTTCATTTAAAAAGTGTTGTCATGTGTTTACTTTTTAAAATATTTGTTTCTGGAGTGCCTGGGTGGCTCAGTTGGTTAAGGGTCTGCCTTCAGCTCAGGTCATGATCCTGGGGTCCTGGGCTCTCTGCTTGGTGGGGAGTCTGCTTCTCTCTTGCCCTGCTCATGTTTTCTTTCTCTCTTACTCACTTTCTCTCTCAAATAAATAAAATAAATAAATCTTTAATAAAAAAAATAAAGAATATGTTTCCATATTTGGTATGGTTTTATTATAGTATGAAGTGTGAAGGAATGTTACTTTAAGTAATATTGTACATAAATGATATTGTTTATTCCTAGAGCCAAGATTTAAGTGTCACATCTAGAAATAGTATTTTTTAAAAAGATTTCTAAAATTTATTTATTCATGAGAGACACACAGAGAGAGAGGCAGAGACATAGGCAGAGAGAGAAGCAAGCTCCATGCAGGGAGCCCAATGTGGGACTTGATCTCAGGACTCCAGGACCATGCCCTGAGCCGAAGGCAGACACCCAACTGCTGAGCCACCCAGGCATCCCAGAGAGATGGTATTCTAAACTCCATGTTTAATGCCTTATGAGGCATGGGCACTGGGGGCATTGGCCAACACTGACCAACCAGAAGTACCATTAGTTCTTAAGATGACTTCTAGAAGCTCGTCTCTGTGCTGGGTAATTAAGTCTATCGTTAGGAATTAGAAGACAAGGTCCCCAGGAAAGGGCCAGGCTAAGGCAGCAGGGGAACGATATATACCAATACTAATGAAAGTATTTCAATATTTTAACAACCTGTGTTATAGTGCACACTCATAATATCAACTCTGGTTATAGTTGTGTGCTAACTCTGACCAGGGGTCTGACAGCACAGTGGTGAAATATGTCTCTGTAGTCAGACTGCTAGGGATTGAATCCTAGACCCAACATTTACTAGCTGTGTGACCTTGGGAGGGGTTATATAATCTCTAAAAAGCACCGAGGTAAGGATTACATGACTTAATTTCTATAGTGCTTAGAAGAGTTTATGGCACTCAGTAAATGCTCAATTTAGCCAACACTATCTATGGATAGTGGTTATCTAGAACACTGTACAGAGCAGAAAGCAACTTGTTGTGATTGAATAGCAATGCATTCCACTGGCCAGGGGAAGGATTGTGCCAATAATAAGTGCCATAGGCTTGCCAGCTCTACTCTAGTCCAGTCCCAAAATCCAACCTGACCACATTACATGTCAGCAGCATCAACACGTCCATGATCAACAAAAGGAGGACTCTTTACGTTTTTTTTGTTTTGTTTTGTTTTGTTTTTAGATTTTTTCCCTTTATTTATGAAAGACACAGAGAGAGAGGCAGAGACATAGGCAGAGGGAGAAGGAGGCTCCTCGCGGGAGCCTGATACAGGACTCGATCCCCGGACCCAAGGATCATGCCCTGAGAAGGCAGTCACTCAACCACTGAGCCACCTAGACATCCCCAAAAGGAGGACTCTTACAAGCCCTTGTGCTCAAGTCCTAATATAAAATCAGTGATGTGAACACCACTTACTATCTTTTAATACTGGCCATGAGGACTGACAATTTTAAGGTCTTGTATGGCAGGGGCCAAAAAAAACAAAAAACAAAAAAAACCCAAAACTTTGCTTTGGGTCACCATCTGGAAACCTTACAAATTCTATCTTTCCTTCTGTCCTGTCCCATTTTTGTGTTCCTGAGAATTTGGGAGATGGGATTTTCAAAAACTTCATCTCCTGGAGGCTGACAGTTGTCAGATCTGAAGTCAGAGATTCTGATTAGGGGCCTGAGATAAAAGGTGTAAAAGCAACACCTCTTCTTACCTTCACCATGCTTCTGGGGTCATTTCATACCATCTTAACACCTCCCAGGCCAAATGTCTTCGTCTGATATGTATTCTCATCATAACCCTAGTTCTTGTGCATACTGTACAAAACGGTGTGATTTCACTAAAGATAATTGGAATGTAAGTGAACTTTGATGAAATTTTAATATGATTAAAACTGTTTATCTTAGAGATAACTTAGACCAAAAAGGCAAGACAATTCCTTAACATTCAACACTTGGCTTTTTTGTGTGTGGTAAGAAGCTTCTCTTTTTTAATATTTTATTTTTTATTTATTCATGAGAGACATACAGAGAGAGACAGAGACACAGGCAGAGGGAAAAGCAGGCTCCACGCAGGGAGCCCGATGTGGGACTCCAGGACCACACTCTGGGCCGAAGGCAGATGCTCAACTGCTACGCAACCCAGGCATCCCTGGTAAGAGGCTTCTAATCAAAATTCTGACTTTGTGAAAGGAGAAATTTTTTTTTTTGGTCCAAAGCTAATTAAAAATGTGGGAAAGGTAAAAACATTTCAGTTCCACTAACATCTTATCATTTCCTACACCCTGCCCTAACTCCACTTCCTTCGAATACTGCCCTATCCACCAACTCCTTCTCTTTCCCACTGTCTCCAGGATCCTCTTCTCTTTCCCCCAAAGCCCTCCATCCTGACATATCTTTCTTTTCTGCTCCCATCCCCAAAGTACAAGTTCTTCCAAAAATAAGTCCACCAGAACAGGATGGGAAACAGGTATATTGTAAGCAAAAGGATTTTTCCAAGTCCTGAAAGAAAAGACAAAAATTTACCAAAAACTTATAGTACTGCCAGGAACTAAGAATTTCAGCCTCCCTGATTAAACTAACTAGAAGAGTGGGTTCTTCAGATGCTGAAGTCTGGCTCTAAAATGTTGACTGGAAGGCTCAGAAAAGGATCTAGCTATGCCTGATACATTTGAATAGAAGAGAAGACATAAGATGTGAGACAAGGCTTATTTACTGGGGCCATAACCATTGCATTTCCAATAAAGACTGAATTGAATTGATCTATTTTCTAGACAAAGAAAGGGTAAATAAGGCTGCCTGGGTGGATCAGTTGGTTAAGCATCTGCCTTTGGCTCAGGTCATGATCCTGGGGTCCTGGGACCAAGCCCCAAGTCTGTTGTCCTCTGGTTCTCTGCTCAGTAGGGAGCCTGCTTATCCCTCTCCCTCTGCTGCTCCCCTGTTTGTGCACTCACTTTCTCTCTCTGTCAAATAAGTAAATAAATAACATGTTTTTAAAAATTTTAAAAAGAAAGGGTAAATCTATAGGAGATTTTGAAAAGCATCTTTCAATTCTTTCTGACAAAATTCTGGATAGATCCACAAACAGTTGCTTCTGCTTTATTCCCTTCATTTTTGTTTATGTTCCTTAGGCAAACACCAGAACTTAGCTAGTAGAGGTTGTTAATAAGCAAGGGCTAGAGTTAGAAACTCCTTCCCCAATATAGCTGCCAGATTTGGCCAAACATTTTGAGATGTTCTTAGAGCAAAATGAAACAAGTCTTTGCAAATTAAGTAAGGTGGAACCTGACTTTTCTCTCTCTCTCTTAAACTTACCAGAATTATCTAGTAGGGTAAAGTCATAGTTTTCTTATAGCTATAAGTGCTAACACTGTTGATAATAAAGCCTACTACTGTGTTCATTCATCTCCCTTTAAATCAATCATATACGCCAGTGATAGGCATCTTTAACTGCCCCCAAACACCCCTGACTCCCATATTATTAATCCGACCTTCCAATCATACAAATACTGGACCCTAACACCAAACAGCAAAATATTGCAAAAATAATTACAGTACTATCCCTGTACTATACCCAGGGACAATACAGAAGTAATTAATATTGAAATAAATATTGGGACTGTCCTCTTCACTTGTTATCGTCAGAGAGTTTTTCAACTTTATCAAGAACTCTTCTTATCAACAGATTACAACTGACAAATTTCTATTATTGAAAACAAAACCTGTAACCTCAATAGTCCCCATGCTCTTCTAGACAATTATTTCTTATGTGGACACTAAGTCTTTACTTGTTTACCACACACAAATCTGATTTATGACTTTGGGGAAATTCTGGGAGACTTTGATATATTCCAGATTCCTTTACCTTCTATACCATATATACATAAATACATTGAAGAGTGTATCAAGTAACTTACAAAATGAAGAGTAATCTATACTCAATATTTACCTACTTTTTATGGACACCATCCTATGGGGGGAGAGGGTTGTAATACAACTGGAAAAGTTGTCATAAATATATTATTTAAACTTGGCCAAAGTTACAAGAAATACTTCTACAGTTAAAAGATAGTATTGGACACTCTAATGTTTTTCAACTTCCTATTAGCCAATCCAGGCAGCGTCTGTGCCATGGCTAATAATTTGTGATGCACTGGTCAGGTAAAACAATCCATCTCTAAACTAAAGGAGATGTGTCCGATCTCCAAGATGAAAGCAAATGGGCACCGAGCGAACTGTTTGTGACTTCGGTTCCCTGGTTATAGATTATATCTTCGAAGTACTCTATGAAGGCTAATCACCCATCATCCCCCTGCTCTTATTCCTCATGTGTATTACAATTGTATAGTATGGATTTCCACAGTTGTAGGTGCTGCCATTGTCATTTGACAAAAGGAACACCAAGGTCAGATTTTATTCTATGACCAAACTTTTATTTTGACATGATAGAATCATCTCTAAATCATGACAGTAGTAGAGATCTGCACCAAGACTGCTTTTGTGGCCTGGCTCACCTCTAGACTAGTCAGAGGATAGCTAAGAGGGGGGTTCCTAGAAGTACTACCATCTTTATTAGTTTATACAATTGCAATCTTAGGACGTCTTGTGACTCATATAACATTTCCTTCATGCAGAACTTCATCTGCCTGCATTAATCTTTGCCTTAAGAAATCGCCCAAAATGAAGAGTCAGCTTATTTCTGCTTTCCTGCCTTAAGAATTTCTCAGCTAAACCCAGAAGCAAATTAATCCCCAGATTAGAAGGTAGAAAGAAATAAAAAAGACAATATTAGAAATCAATAAAATAGGTTAAAATAAATAGAATTAATTGAATTGAATTTATAATTGAAAACATTTCCCTAAAGAAAACTCTAGGTCAAGAGAACTCTACAAGTGAACCCTATCAAATACTTATGGAAGACATAATAGCAACACTGTAAAAAATCTTCCAGAAAATAGAAGAGTAAGAAACACTTGTCAACTCTTCTCTAAGTCTAGAATTATGCTATTACCAAAATCAGACAGATAGTAGATGGGAAAAAAAATTAGTGATTAAAATCTCACATGTACACAGATGCAAAACTACTAAATAAAATATTTTAAGTCAATTTTATCTATATATTAAAAAGTAAAATATCATAACTATGTAGTGTTTATTTCAGAATGCAAGGAGAGTTTACTATTAAAAATCAATCATTGGATTAATATTCACTAGGATAACATAAAAAAATGATCATTCAAAGATAAGAAATTCTCAGTAACCTAGGAATAGAAGGGCATCTCCTCAACCTGATAAAGGGTGCCTACAGAAAAGCTCTGATTAACAGCATATTTAATGATTAATGATTGACTATTTCCTTCCTAAGATTGGGCACAATTTACAGATGATCTCTCTCTCATATGACTTCTATTTAACATTGTCTTTTCTAGTGCAATAAAATAACAAAAAGTGGTGACATAAATATGCACTGGAAAAGAAGAAATACAAGTCTCTATTAGCAGATTACATGGTTTGGTATATTGGAAATTCTTAGGAACTTAGGAAAAGCTACTCTAAATAATAAGTGAAGTTAGCAACATCTAATAAGATACAGAGCCAAATTTTTAAAAAATTATTTCTAAATACTAGCAATAAAAATTTGAGAAAATAAATTAAGGAGGAAAATAAATTTCAGTGACATCAAGAACCATGAAATACTTGGGATAAATTCAACACAAAATATTTCAGATCTGTAAAAAGAAACAAAACCGAAAAACAAACTGAAAAAAACAAAACAAAACAAAACCCCAGAAAACATTGCTGAGAAAAATTAAAGCCTTAAATAAATGGAGATACATGTCATGTTCATGAACTGGTAGATTCAATATAGCTAAGATATTAATTCTTCACAAATTGATTAAGAGATTCAACATAATTCCAGTCAAACTACCAGAAGACTATTTTGGAGGTGGGGATAGGGGCGAGTGAGTCTGACAAACTGGTACTAAAATTTACATGGAAATATAAAGGACTTAGATGAGTTAAACAATTTTGAAAAAGATGAATCAAGTTGTAGGATTTCTACTCTCTGAATTCAAGACATCATAATAGTATTGTATTGGCTTAGAGAGAAATACATAGCTCATGGAACAAAATAAGAGTACAGAAATAGATCCACATATATAAGGTCAATTGATCTTTGACAAAGGTGCTAAGGTAAACCAATGAGAAAAGAATTTTTCAGCAAATGATGCTGGAAGGTCCATAGGGAAGGAAAATGAACCTCAACCCTTAAACCATACGCAAAAATTAATTTCAAATGAATCATATACCTAAACATAAAGCTTGAACTATTAAAGTCTAGAAGAAAATAGAAGAGAAAATCTTTGTGACCTTGGGTTATGCAGAGATTTCTTAGAACACAGAAACCATGACTCATAAAAGAAAAAATTTGATAAATTAAACTTAATCAAAATTAAGAACTTCCGATCTTTGGGAGATGTCATTTAAAAAAACTGAAAGTACAGTCATAAACTAGAAGAAAATATTTTAAATACATATGACCAAATACTCCGGTATAACAATAAGACAGTCAATCCAAGTAAAAATTGGAAAAACAATTTAACACACACCTCACAAAAGAAAGTTTAAGAATGAACAGTAAGCACATGGGGAAGTATTTAAATTGTGGAGTCATTAGAAAACACAAATTAAAATGATGAGGTACCGCAATACACTCATTAGAAGGGCTGAAATTAAAGCATTTTTTTCAGATGTGGCAAGAATAGAGAGTACGTGAAACTCACATGTTGCTGATGGGAATGTAAAATGGTACACATTTTGGAAAACAGTTTGACAATTTCTTTTGAAAAATATGACTGAGCAAGTCCACTCCTAGGCATTTACCTAACTAAAATAAAATATATATTCACACCAAGATCTGTATACAAATATTTCTAGCAGCTCTGCAGAGATCCAAACTGGAAGCAATCTAAATGTCTATCAATAGGTTAGTAGGTAAACAAAATTGTGGCATATTCAGATGATTCAACACCATTCAACAACAAAAAGGAACAGTGTTGGTGAATTTCAAACATACTACCCTGTGTAAAAGAAGCTAGACACGAACAGTACATATTTCATTATTCAATTTATATAAAATGTTAGAAATAAAAAACTTTCATCTCTAAGTGATTGAGAAGTAAATCAGTGGCTGCCTAGGTAGGGCAGTGGGAAGTAGGGATTCACTGCAAAGGGGCAGAAGGAAATTTTTAAGGTAAAGAAAATGTTTTACTTCTTGATATAGTGACAGTTACATAGATGTGTACATTTGTCTTTAAGCTGTACTCTTCTTTTAAAATGAGGTATAATTGATATACATTATGTTAGTTTCAGATATACAACACAATGACTTGAAATTTGTATATATTGTGAAATATTACCACAATAAGTCTAGTTAACACCCATAACCATATATAGTTGCAGAATTTTTTTTCTTATGAGAACTTTTAAGATTTACTCTTAGCAACTTTCAAATATGCAATGTAGTATTAACTATAGTCACCATATTGTATATTACATCCCCATGATTCATTTATAAC
Source organism: Otocyon megalotis megalotis (assembly GCA_017311455.1). Classification (NCBI taxonomy): domain Eukaryota; kingdom Metazoa; phylum Chordata; class Mammalia; order Carnivora; family Canidae; genus Otocyon; species Otocyon megalotis. The sequence continues at coordinate 46,443 of JAEUCK010008399.1, read as the reverse complement.
CAGAAGTCTGTACCTTCAGATTTCCTTCACCCATTTCACCTACCCCCCTCGTCCCCATCTATGGCAACCACCAATCAGTTCCCTGTACCTATGAGACTGTTTGTTTATTTTTTAGATTCCCCATTTAAGTGCTATCATAAGGTATTTGTCTTTCTCTGATTTATTTCACTTAGCATAATGCCTACAAGGTTCATCATGTTGCTGCAAGTGGCAAGATCACATTCTTTTTTGTTGCGGAATAATATTCCATTATATATACTACACTTTTAAAATCCATTTATCCATCAAAGTACACTCAGTTTGTTCTATTTTTGGTTATTGTAAATAATGTTGCAATAAACATAGGGGCGCATGTATCTTTTTGAATTAGTGTTTTTGTTTACTTCAGATAAATATCCAGAAGTGGAACTGCTGGATCATAAGGCAGTTCTATTTTTGATTTTTTGAGGAACCTCCACACTGTTTTCCATAGTGTCTGCACCAAATTACATTCCTACCAACAGTATATGAGGATTTCCATTTCTCCACATCTTCCCCAACACGTGTGTGTGTATGTGTGTGTGCATACAACAGCCATTCTAACAGGTGTGAGGTGATATCTCATTCCAGTTTTGAGTTGCGTTTCCCTGATGAGTAGTGGTGTTGAGTATTTTTTCATGTACCTGTTGGCCATCTGTATGCCTTCTTTGGAAAAATATATGTTAAAAAAATATATGTTCAGATTCTCTGTTCATTTTTCATTCAGATTGCTTGTTTTTTTTTTTTTGCTGAGTCATATGAGTTCTTTATATATTTTGAATGTTAGCCCCTTACCATATATATTATTTGCAAATATTTTCTCCCATTTGGTAGGTTTGCTTTTTCATTTTGTGATAGTTTCCTTTGCTGTGCAGAAGCTTTTTAGTTTGACGTAGTTTCACTTTTTATTTTTGCTTTTGGTGTCAAATCCAAAAAATAATTGCCAAAACTAATGTCAAAGAACTTACCCTCTATGTTTTCTTCTAGGAGTTTTAAGGTTTCAGGTCTTACATTCAATACATATAATACATTTTGGGCTTATTTTTACATATGGTATAACATAGTGGTCCAGTTTCATTTTTTTTGCATGTGGCTGTCCAGTTTTCCCAATATCATTTATTGAAGAGACTACACTCCTTTTTTAATATTTTTTAAAAATTTATTCATGAGAGACACAGAGAGAGAGAGAGAGAGGCAGAGACACAGGCAGAGAGAGAAGCAGGCACCATGCAGGAAGCCCAGTGTGGGACTTGATCCCAGGACTCTGGGATTATACCTTGAGCAAAAGGCAGATGTTCAACCGCTGAGCCACCCAGGTGTCCCAAGGGACTATACTCTTAAAATGGGTGTATTTTAGTGTATAAACTATTTCAATAAAGTTAATTTTAATAATAATTATTTAGCTGCACCATATGAAAAATTGCAGCTACTCAACCAATTATGACTTATGAAATGTCATTTTTTACAGATAGCTCAATCTAATTTATTAATGAATGAGATATATTATTTGGAATTAACTCAAACTGAATTTTTGAAAGCATTTTTACTATAAATAATATTTGTGTGATAGTACATGCATCTTTCCCTTAAGAATCACTGTTAGAGGACCACTATTTTTGATGGATAATTGGAACTGGTAAGAAAAAAGTCATTAAATGCTTTTTTTTAAAAAAGATTTTATTTATTCATGAAAGACACAGAGAGAGAGAGAGAGGCAGAGACACAGGCAGAGGGAGAAGCAGGCTCCATGCAAGGAACCTGATGTGGGACTCAATCCTATATTCAGGAATCATGCCCTGAGTCTGCCCTGAGGCAGACACTCAACCACTGAGCCACCCAAGTGTCCCAAATGCTATTTTTATTTTAAGTTTTAGGATCTCTTACACCTAGTTACTTTTGATCAACTTTAATCAAGAGTGATATAGCCCCATCTACCACAAATTTAAATCAATGAGCATAATACTTTCAAAAGGATGCTGAAAGATGGTCTTAAAAATAACAATTTTTGAAGTCAAAAAATTTATTTTCTTCTCAGAAAACTAGAAATACTAATTTCTTAGGATGCAGACAATATTTGACAAACTTCTTGATAAGAGTTATAAAAGCATTTTGGGGGGTTGGTTAAGTACTTGCCTCTTGATATCAGCTCAGCTCATGATCTCAGGGTCACGGGATGGAGCCCCAGGTTAGGCTCTGTGCTGGGTGTGGGGCCTGCTTGGGATTCTCTTTCTCCCTCTGCCCTAATCCCTGCCCCCACCCTATTCTCTACCTCTCAAAATAAAATAAAATTAAATTAAAATTAAAACATTCTGGGATTATTGATTCACTATATTGTATACCCGAAAATAATATAACACTGTATGTTGTTTTTTGTTTTTTGAGATTTTATTTATTTATTTATTAGAGACACAGAGAGGCAGAGACACAGGCAGAGGGAGAAGCAGGCTCCACGCAGCGAGCCCGACGCGGGACTCGATTCCGGGTCCCCAGGATCACGCCCTGGGCTGAAGGGGGCGCTAAACCGCTAAGCCACCGGGGCTGCACTATAACGCTGCATGTTAACTATACTAAAATGAGTTATAAAAGCATTTTAAATATAAAATTCAGGATACCCTCCTTAACAGTAAATGAAACAATGTCATTTGCCTAATTTAGAAATCTTAGTTTATTTATTTATTTTTTTTAAAGATTTTATTTATTTATTCATGAAAGACACACAGAGAGAGGCAGTGACATAGGCAGAGGAGAAGCAGGCTCCCTGCAGGGAGCCCGATGTGGGACTCGATCCCAGGACCGTCGAATCATACCCTGAGCTGAAGACACTCAACTGCTGAGCCACCCAGGCATCCCAGAAATCTTAGGATAAAAAAAAAACAGCAACAAATTTTCAGACACAATTACAAAAATGTAGTCAATTTCAAAAAGCATGAAATTCTTGTTTCTCATATTGTTTTGTCCTATATGTGTTTATGTTTCTATTTTAGGATGATTAAGAACTTTACCGCAGTCAAGAAGTCCTTCTGGGAAAGAAAGAACTATTGAGGTTCATAATTACAAAAATAGAATGAAGAATAAAGAGCAGCAAATAGACTGTGACAACCTGGAAAGGCAATGACAACATAGTCGGCTTTCGCTCACTTTCAGCTCCTTCTGAAATATTTTCCTTGCTGACATCCAAGTGGTTAGATCAATTGTCAAGGAGTGGTTAGTTTCTAAAGGACAAGCCAAGGTATTTGAGGCGAACTGATGTAAAACATACACTAGAAGCATTTCAGGTGAAATTGGTCTCTTGGAAGGATTGCCAGATAAAATACAGCATGGCCAGTTAAATTCATATTTCACATAAAATTTTTTTATGGCATACTATAGGTATGCCCCATGCAGTATTCATTATACAGAAAAAAATATTTCTTATTAATCTGAAAATCAAAATTAACTTGGTGTCCTGTATCTTTATTTGCTTTATCTGTCAACTCTATCTCATTGAGTGATTAATATAATTCAGTAAAATAATAGTTCATAATCTATCAGAGATTTTGTAAAATATACTTAACAGACTCTAAAAACAAGATTGAACAAACTGGCAGGGTTCCCTCCTTATCTTTCAGGTACATTGTCAATATTGTTTTCTGGAAAACAAATGTTATTCAATTGTATGGATAAAAAGTAAGTAATTAATAAAACCCATTTGTATGGGGGAAATAGCCAACAGCACATTGCTTCAGTAAAGACTATAATGATTCTGGATTACATATAGTCCAGCCTTCAGAGAGGAAAAACCTTTCTGAGAAAGGTTAACAGGAACTACATCTTAATTTCCTTTGGGAAATTCCCTATGCATTTGGCTATGACACTATCCTGTGTGTACACACACAGACACACAGACACCCTTTCTATTTGTTTCTGTTGTGATAGAGTTTATTTTATCTAAAAGAAGTTGGAAGGTGTTTACTTGGACCATGTCATTAACATTTCCAACTTGCTGAGTGGTTCCCATGTTTCTCAGAGGTCTTCACCCTGTAAAGGCTGATGGATGGGCTGACCGAGCCTTCTAGACTTCAGTTGGTGTAATGTGAGCTCAGTGCCTGGAAACAATAAAACAGCAATTTTCTGAGAGATTTGCCTGCAAAAGAGCCAGGAACATAAAAGCCTTTTCCGTTTCCCACCCTAAGCCTCTTCTTTTCTCTCAGTCCCAGGAGGGGTTTGGGAGACTGTATCCTGTCAGGCTAATTGAGGGTGACATTAAATGTAGCCTCAGCAGCAGCCGCTCTAATGGCTAGAAGGGAAAGACCCCTGGAGTAGGAATCAGAAGAGCCAGGCTCCAGTCTGGCCAGAGTAGAGGCTTCAAGTCATGAACAACAGAAGCAAAGGCCGCAGGGGTGAGAAAATGTCAGATCTTTTCTCTCGAAAGCTGGGTGATACCATCCAGTCATGATTTGACAAGCAATGATTCTGGCTCTGGTAGTGCCTTTGAACTAGGAGAAGGCTTGTCCTCAGGTAAGTCCATCAGAACTGGGCCAGAATGTCTAACTTCATGCTGGGTAATGACCACAAGAGAGCCGTGCCTTGAAACTGGGTATCTTCATGTTACGAGCTAAGAAGGGATATGCACGCTCAACCATGTGTCCTAAAGATAGATTCAGAGTAAGGAGATCTAGACTAGAGTGATGTCAAGGGCTACCAGTGGGATTTTGGTTGCCCAAGGCAGTTTCATAACAGTAAGCAATAAACTTTAACTCTGGAGAAGTCTAGACTCAGGATACCCCATCTAGTACCATAGCCCAATGGTTACTTTCTGATTTAAAATGCATGGAATTGGGGAACCTTGGGTAGCTCAGTGGTCTGGCACCTGCCTTTGGCTCAGGGCATGATCCTGGAGTCTCGGGATCGAGTCCCACATCGGGCTCCCTGTGTGGAGCCTGCTTCTCCCTCTGCCTGTGTCTCTGCCTCTCTCTCTCTCTCTCTCTGGGTCTCTCATGAATAAATAAATAAAATCTTAAAAAAAAATTCATGGAATTGTGATAATTCTGCCCACATTTGCCACTTCTTCTTCGGTAATCTAACAATTGTGTAATAGCAACAATTGTATAATAGTTTATTTCCAGGTTCACCCAGTAATCTGTAGCTATTCCAAATAATAAATAACTATAAACTTAAAGTCTCTGGATATCCTAAAAAATAATGTTGGAAAAGTCTCACTTCATGAACTTTTTGGCTCTCATGAGGAAACTGCCTATATTTTCAGGGTTTAAAATTCTAATAGAAGTTAACTTACATAGAAAAAAGTTGTCCAGGGACACCTGGGTGGCTCAGTGGTTGGGCGTCTGCCTTTGACTCAGGGTATGCGCCTGGGTCCGGGGATCAAGTCCCACATCGGGCTCCCTGCAGGGAGTTTGCTTCTCTCTCTGCCTATGTCTCTGCCTCTCTCATGAATAAATAAATAAATCTTTAAAAGAAAAGAAAAAAAGAAAAAGGTAGCCCAGGGTGCCTGAGCTCCTTTTACCTTGGGGCAAGGCCAGAAGCCTGTGTTAAACTCACACTCAAGATGGCAAAGGCAAGAGGGGCTGGGAGGAATATGCTAAATGCTGAGGAGAGTTGGATTCTTCTGAGATGGAGGAAACAGATAATTGAAACCAGGCCTTTCAAACTCATAGGTTTCCACTGGTGGACACTTCTATCCCCCCCACGCAGTGCCTCAGCAGGGGGCAGCACAATGAAGGGATGGGAGCACAGGGATACCCTGAAAATGAACACAAGTCGTAATAGCCTTGAAAGCCTCAGCAGGTCCAGGGGCCAAGCCATGAGGCGACAAAAGCAGCAGATGCCATGGGCAACAGGACTGTAAATAGAACACACACCCACCTCAGAATGGAGGTATGAGCCAGAGATGAAGACAACATTTCTAATCCAAACTGGAACACTCTCCAATCTTCCATACTGATGCTGGACTGACATCACTGGCCTTGGTCTAGATACTGGTCCCAAAGCAGCTAAGTGTTGGTCACTGTCAACTACTCCTTGCACAGAGCAATAACAGGAAGACCATCTGGAGCCATCTTTTCCAGCCACAGCTAGAAGTCAGAGGACAGACTGACCACCAGGCAGAAGCAGGCTGGACTTCTAAGGCCCTGCCTTGGTCACAGGAGCCATGGGAAGCATGTGAACAGTGACCAGCCATTGTGGGGTTTTTCCAGAAGGACACTCTGATTCTTCTGGTTCAGTCTCCTATCTCCTGTCTAGCCTTCTTCCTGGCATTACTTCCAGGCCTCTGCTGGCAGTGGTACTTTTGGGACTGATTGTGATGGTGATTTTCTGTTTAATGGATGAGTGAGCATTTCCATACAATGCATCTCATATTACTAACATCACTAATTTCTTCGCTTTCTTGCATCCAATCAGTCATTCCACTTCATCTGTGGATTTCATTAATGGGCCATTGACTCCCTCTTCCAGATCATTAGTGAAGATGTCAGATTCTGACTGGACCTAATACCAGTTCCCATGGCTCAAAGCTGGTTTCCCTGAGAGCTCCCACGGGAGGCATTCATCACTGCTGTACGTGTGCTTTCTTTATCCCAAACCAATTTTAACCTATTTTGCAAGAAACACTTGTTAAGATGTTGTAAAAATTAATGTTTCTCCAAGGAAGTCCCAGTTTTCATAGGACCAGAACAGATGGCCACATGACATAGTACAAAATACACATTCCTGAAACCCTGGCTCCCACTGACCAGATAGAACAGGCTCGTTTATACATTCATTCCTGTCTCTGGAAGAACAAAGGGATTACACCCTTCTGTGATAATCCTCTGTGCTTTTCATGCCTTTCCAGCATCACACTTTTCTGTTGATTTGCCTTTTCTATTTGAGAAGCTTTTGATTTCAGTCCATCTTCCTGGTTCTGTTAGGATGCTTTATGGAAACCAGCAGGTTACTGGATTGGCAGTGGAACATACGTAGACGGTGGAGACTGCAGTTGAGAGAAGATGATGTTCGTCATGGCTGGAAGAGCAGGCATTGTTCCTGGGGTTTCTTAACCTTTCTTTACCTTCTCCCAGTGTAAATCAGGTTCTTGTGATGAGAACTGAATCAGAGAAAATGATCTTGTAGATCAGATCGATTTCTTTTTGTTTTTAATCCCTAGATGCCTTGCTATACAGAGTATTCAAGTTTCAACACCAATTTTTTCTTCTTTGCCTTGTAATTTCCTTCTGAAATTCAGGAAAAGAGGAGTGCTTTTCTTCCCTCTATTAGAATACTTTTGGGGGGGGCACCTGGGTGACTCAGTGGTTGAGTGTCTGCCTTTGGCTCAGGTCGTGATCCTGGGGTCCTGGGATGGAGTCCCACATTGGCTCCCCGCAGGGAGCTTCTCCCTCTACCTATGTCTCTTCCTCTCGCTCTGTGTCTCTCATGAATAAATGAATAAAATCTTTAAAAGAAATAAAAAAATAAAAATATAGCTCTACCATCACTATGACTTGTGAATAATGCTTATGGAGGCACACTGAAAAGAAAACTATAAAATGAAATGGGAAGAAACTATCTTTCTGCTTGGAGTCCAAACTGAAAATGGATCTTCCATTAGCCAAGTGTTGTGGCATTTCCTGAGCAAACTATTAAACATTTTCCAGGCAACATGATCTCTGATATCACTGTCTAATCACTTCACACCAAAAAGCATGTGGGTTATATCATGTAACTCAAAAACTATTCCGGAAACTAAGGTACCACTGGATCTTTGGATGCATTTCCAAGTTCTAGTAAGAATTTGATTTTGTACTGTAATATATAGAATAGTATAGCTTAGCATAGCATTGCAGAACAAATATATAGCATAATAGTTAGAGTATTGACTTTGGAAACTCCATTGGTTCAAATTCCGGCCCTGCCACATATTAGTTATGTGATCTTGGGACTATATTTAATCTCTTTGAGCCTTAGTTTCACTCTATGAAAATGTGATAATAAACCTACCAATTGTGAGGATTAAGTGAGTGTATTAGGATTCGCCAAAGAAAAGGGATATATATTGGCTCATGTGATTGTGGAGGCTTGGGCAGTCCAAAATGTGATAGAACAGGCTGGCAGGCTGGACACTCAGGGAACAGTTACAGTTTGAATCTATAGGTGGTCTCCAGTAGAATTTCTTCTGTCACAGGAGAGGCCAATCACTGACTTACTAAGGTCTCCCTCCAACTGATTGGATGAGGCCCACCCACATTATGGAGGATAATCTGTGTTACTCAAAGTCTACAGATTTTCTTTTAAACATTTTATTTATTTATTCATGAGAGACACAGAGAGGCAGAGACACAGGCAAAGGGAGAAGGCGGCTCCATGCAGGGATCCTGATGTGGGACTTGATCCCAGGACCCCAGGATCACACCCTGAGCCGAAGGCAGACCCTTAACTGCTGAGCCACCCATGCATCCCAAAGTCTACAGATTTAAATGTTAGTTTTATCCCCAAAAACACCTTCACAAAAAAATCCAGAAGAACAAATATCTGGGCACTGTGGCCCAGCCAAGTTGACATGTTAAAGTGAACCATCACAGTGAGGTAAGATTTCTACAGAGAAAGGAGAAGATAGCGCAGACAACATTTGATAAAAACATGTCATTATTTTATGTATCCCAGTGGCTTGGGGGATGAGGATAAAGTTGCTGATTTTAAGAGGGGTTCTTTGCTGGAAGTTTCTGATAAAGATTGGCTGGTATATGGCTAAGGAGAGGTGGAGTGATTGCCAGTTTACTGCTTAAGACTAGAAGTATTTGTGACCCTGCAAACTAGCTGTTCTCTTTCACAAAGAAAAGAGAAGGCTGGAAGGATGTGGAACTACAAACTCTCGCACCACTAATGTAAAACAAAAGATTTTTAGGATGATTCATCAATGATAAACAGCTGTACTCTCTTAACTCCAGGGAACTACAAGGTCAATACTGTAGTAAGAAATAAGTGTATACACTTAATTTTGTATTTTTCTCTTCCAAACCATACACAAAGTGAAGAATCAGATGTTCTAGAAGATATGCCCTCAAAATAGTGCAGGTAGAGAATAGAGTACGAGACTAGAAATGTAAATGCACCAATTAATACTCTGGGGAACAAACTTTTAAGACATAAGGTTTTCTATAAATAAATTCAATACAAATTTCATTCTGACTTGGTGATTGATAATGATCTTGCCTGGATCTGATATGTTTCAGAGGTAGAAGAGCTCAGCAAAGATATTTCCATCCTACACATATCTCCACCCCCTGGAAAATAAAACCATCTATTAAAGTACAGAATGGTCAATAGACAGACAGTGGATGTCAAGGAGACTACAGGTTTATAAATACAAGAATAATTTTTAAATGGTTTAAATGAGCTTTAATGGAAAGGGCATTGAAATGGAGACAGAATCGACAACTGGTGGATATTTCCTTCTAGAAATGTTTTCCCCTTTCTATTGGGAAATGTCCTAAGCCAAGTTACTTCTCTTGTAACATTAAGAAAATAATATGACCTGTCCTACTTTCCAGAGGAGTTGTGATTGTCACATACTGCAAGGTATGTGAAAGTACTTCGAAAATGAAATGATGTAAGTGGAGTTACTATTTTTAGTATTAAAAAGAAGAGAGGAGAGACAGAGTAGAAAATGGGAAAGGTAACAGCTTTAGAATCAGCCGTCTGGAGGCTGAATACTAACTGTGCCTCTCTCTCCTTGTGTGACTGTGAGAAATTCTCTACTTCTTGGAAAATATCAGGCTTTATAAATGGAAGTTTCCAGGTGTGTGGCCACTTGGAGTATAGAGGGGAATGCGCATGCATGAATACATAAGAACCAAGGACAGGTAAAAACTCTGCCATTAACAGTGCATTAGAAGTGGATGCAAGCATACTATTTCACACAGGAAATGCTAAAAAAGAGAGTTTCCGTTTTGCAGGGCTAAGAATAATATACTTTTGTAAAATGATTTTACAGTGGGCCAGGGAGAGTGGGGGAAAGAACAAAGGAGCAAAGCTGGATGGGTGTAAGTGAACAGGAAAGAGGTTTCAGGCAACCAGCTGGAACCCACTTGACTGAGCTTCCAGCAATTCCATAAGAGACAGATCTCAGGGCAGTGAAACCACGTCAGTCAGTAGCATGGCAGGCTTTTTCTCCAATCTCAAATTAGGAAAGCAAAATAAAACAAGTAAAGCACTGACTCTTGGGACTTACTCTAGGATGGAAGAGAAGGCATGCTTGAGTCTAAACTCAAAGTATACTTCTTGGGTGCCTATTAGTAAGCTATTGCCTCTTGATTCCAAATCCATCTTTCTATAGTCAGCCTTGTGATGGTGGGCCTGGGACTCTGTAAACCACATCTCTGTTTTGCCAATTGATTCCATATCAGGCTATTTGTGCCAATAGGGGGAAGGAGAAAAAAAAAAGGAAGGTTGAGGAAAAAGAAAGGATTGCTCCCTTCTCTTTGCTGCCTGTGGGCTTCGAGGTCCTGGGAGTATCACCTAGCAACACTTCTTCACTATAATAGCAGCAGTTTCTTCTTGTAATTTCTTTAACACTTGCAGATCCACATCCATTGTCTTTCCTTGCAGATACCTATGTCAGGCAGTCAGCACCCACCCTCCTCACAGGTCTGGGTCCCAGTACCCTTCTCTGGGCTCAGAGACACCACAGCCCAGTGTAGTGTACACTCCGCCAAAGGATGCTCACTCTCACCATGTCCCCTCAACATCGGGCTTGGTCACTGCATTCTTACAAAAAAAGAAGAAATATAAGAGAATAGTGATCATGAAAGAAGATGTAAATTCTCTCTCTTTGCGTAGAAATACTAACAATCAGGGATCTCTGGATGGCTCAGTGGTTTAGTGCCTGCCTTTGGCTCAGGGCGTGATCCTGGAGACCTGGGATGGAGTCCCACATTGGGCTCCCTGCATGGAGCCTGCTTCTCCCTCTGCCTGTGCCTCTGCCTCTCTCTCTCTCTCTGTCTCTCATGAATAAATAAATAAAATCTTAAAAAAAAAAGAAATCCTAACAATCTATAAAATAACTACTAGAACTAATGAACTCGTCAAAGTCACAGGATCAATGACTATACTCAAATCAGTTGAGTTTTTATATACTACAGCACACAACATGAATATTAAATTTTAAAACTTCCATACATAATAGCATCAAAAGCCACAAACCCCTGAGAGGTTATGATTCTGTCATACAAGATTTAGTATAAACTTTTGATCAAGTAACAATAAATGGTGCGGTCTCTCCCATAGCTAGAACACATGGATTGTCTAGCTATTAGCAACAGGAAGTGGGAATGGCTCCCTCATTATTATACCAAATAACCCACTTGCAGAGTTTTTGCATCCATCTCTACAACTTTAAGTTCTGCTGCTTGGAGGTCTTGGTTTCTAAGAAAGAAGTCCTTACAGCAATGGCCCCATGGAACTGGAATTTGAGACTGCTATCACTGCTATCAGATCATTTTGAGTCACTCACATCATTAAATCACCAGGCAAAGAAGGAGTCTGCTCTGCTGGGTAGCTGATCTGGATTATCAAGAGGAAACTGCATTGGTGCCTACAAATGTGAAAAGGGAGGATCATTTCTGAAACCTAGGGAATTCTCTCTGATTGCTCTTTTTTTTAAAAGATGTTTATTCATGGGAGACACAGAGAGAGAGAGAGGCAGACACAGGCAGAGGGAGAAGCAGGCTCCACACAGGGAGCCCAATGTGAGACTTGATCCAGGTCTCCAGGATCACACCATGGGCCGACAAAGGCAGGTGCTAAACCGTTGAGCCATCCAGGCATCCCTCTGATTCCTCTTAATATCATCATTTCCAATAGTAAAAGTAAACTGAAAACTACTATTAGTAATAAAGGAAAAAGCCACTGAAGACTTTTAGGTAATGAACCCTGACCAGTGGAGATCGTGGCTGATGGAAATGGAAGCATGGAGTGTGAAATGGAAGAAGGAAGTTATTAATACCAATCAGCCACAGCCTGGTGATGAGTTCCAGGAATGAAAACGGTGGTGGCTTCACATAGTTTCTTGTTTGCTGTTGTATGTGTTTCCATGTATATATTAACTATTATATTCTTCTCTTTCTTTTTCATATTTTTAACATGTTTTATTGAAGGCTAAATCTATGATTTAATATTTAGGGAACGGAGTAGATAGGATTGGGATTGAAAGTGAGAAATAATTAACATACTTCAGAGATAACTTGAAATTATTTACAGTATGGGTTTTCCCACCTTGCCGTATGGCTGACTTCAGCTCAGGTCATGATCCTAAGGTGTGGGATCGAGCTCCAAGTTGGGCTCTGCGCTCACTGAGGAGTTGGCTTCTCCATCCCCCTTACTTGTGCTTTCGCTCTCTCTCTAATAAATTTTTTTTAAAAAAGAGCCCATTAAATATCTATTTATATTTATTTTTACCTTATCTTTAAAATTTCTGTTTTATAAGCATATTATATATTATTAGAAAAATACATATATAATTAATAAACACATAAACACATACATCAGGGGTGTGTGCTAAAAAAAAAAGCATGACCAAAAGAAGTTTAGAGGTTTGGAGATCAGGAATATAGCTTTGCTACCTCTGTGTGGGCTATTTAGCTCTGCAAATAGGCCGCTCTATTTCAAAGTTACAGGCTATGCTTACCCATCCATTCTGTGCTATCCTACCCATGTAGTAGGTCAGAAATTGAAGGTGCCTTAATAGAATACATCTTTCCTGCTTAACAGTGAGTCCACATCATTGGTGTCAGATCCGAAGGTCAGTGCTTACACATCCTGAACAAATGGGTCTACTGTGGTCACCTGACTTAGCCAGCAACCTCTCAGAGACCTAGTTTGTTGATAGTTAACTCTTACTTTTGCATTCTATTTCACAGAAGTATCTACAAATGACACTTTGTAGATTTAAAAAAATATTTTATTTATTTATTCACGAGAGACAGAGAGAGAGAGAGAGAGAGGCAGAGACACAGGCAGAGGGAGAAGCAGGCTCCACGTGGGGAGCCTGACGTGGGACTCGATCCCGGGTCTCGAAGGCGGCGCTAAACCACTGAGCCACCCGGGCTGCCCACAAATGACACTTTGAAGCTCCATTACCACAGTGATGACATGTTCACAAAAGTCCTGAAGAATTACACAGTCATATTCTCCCTCCACATCAAACCACAAGACTGTAAATTATGCTCAGTTTTGGGTATTAGAGCAGTGTAGCACTCTATTACCAAAAATATTTCATTAACTTGAGTACTTCCACTGGCCAAGCCTGACAACCAATCTGTACTGCCTTTCTTTTGTTCTATTATCCATCCAATTCCTCCATCCATGTTCTCACTGACTGCACCTGTATTTACTAAACACCTATTGAGTGAACAATCTAAACTTACAGATGAAGAGAATGTCAAAGTCCTCACTCTCCTTATGCATAAAGTCGGGAGTTGAACTCAAGTGACCTTAAAATTCTCTAGCAGAGTTAGAGACCTGCACCAAGTGTTCATCGTGGGCGTTCTAAGTTGCCTTCTGATTGATCAAGTTAGTTAAACTCCTTCACCAGAAGAATGAAGACCTGTTTCCTTCCTGCCTAAGTATCCTTATAATTTGTTACTGGATCCAGATCCTGAAATATTCTAATGATCATTACCTGGAAGCTCACAGGCCACCAGGACAAGAAGCTGCTTTGTCTCCAAGGCTGCCTAACAGCAGCCTGGCACAGCATATTTGAGGATGAAGGACCCCCTTTCTTTCTTTTTTAAAAGATGTATTTATTTATTTGAGAGAGGGACAGCAAGAGGGAGAGAGGGAGCAGAAGGAGGGGCAGAGGCAGAGGGAGAGAGAGAGAATCTCAAGCAGACTCTATGCTGAGCACAGAGCCTGACTCAGGGCTCAATCTCATGACCCTGAGATCAGACCTGAGCCAAAAGCAAAAGTCAGATGCTTTAACTGACTGTGTCACCCAGGACCCCTGAAGGACTCCCTTTATTTTTATAGAGAAAATGTTTCTCTCTTAAAAATAACTGATATTTTTGACAGATTGCAAACTGTAGAGGCTCTGCTCAGTAGGAAACAGACCTTGTTTGGGGAGAAAGCATTTCATTTCTGGATTGTTTAGATAAGAGAGACCAGAGCGTTTTAGGGAAACCAAAAAAAAGGTCAGGTGACCCCGAATGTTAGAAGAGTTTTCCTTGTTGATAAGAAGAGGCACACTCATCTGAATGACTTCCAGCACACAAACACATCCACACAGTTATATGCCTTAACATTTATCTTACTAATTAGACAGCAATCTCACATCCAAGAAGCCACTCAGAAGTGGGACTCTTCCCAAGTCTTTTAAATAAATCTCACTTGCAAACACTCCTTCTGTTTCACATTTCTGAAATAAAGTTATTTGAATGCTACTATGTATTTGTCGCATGTCCATTGTTTCAATTGTGTTAAGTCTCCTAGTCCACCCGTGTCAGTATTTTTCCCGGTCTCCAAGCCAGCTCTAAAACCTCTTCAATCTAGTCATCTAATATTCACACTGATACTGGTGACGAATCAATGAAATGTACTCACGGATCAACCAGTATTTCCTTCAGTTTTTACCCACTGAAACAATGCACTTGAAGTTCTCTTGTGTGTGAATATCAGTAGAAAGGATTTGGAGTTGGGACACTTGGGTGGCTCAGTGACTGAGTGTCTGCCTTAGGCTCAGGTCATGATCCCAGGGTCCATGGATCGAGTCCCCCATCGGGATCCCTGCAAGAAGCCTGCTTCTACCTCTGCCTGTGTGTCTGCCTCTCTCTGTGTCTCTCATAAATAAATAAATAAATAAATAAATAAATAAATAAATAAATAAATCTTAAAAAAAAAAAAAGGATTTGGAGTTTATTCACTTGCACCAAGAACTAGGGAAGAGACATTGAGGAGAAAAGGCCATAGATTATATTGCAAAGCCATTTCAACTGCTGCACTTAGACCTGAGTAGCTTTCACAGAGGAGGAGGAGGAGTAGTAGTAGTAATAGTAGTAGTTGTTGCTGTTGTTTTAAGAGGAGGGTTGTTTTCTTTTATGTTTGAAAAGAAAACCTGGGTAGAATAAGATTTTAACAGATATTTATGCTGTATGGCTAAAATGGGTTATGTCATAGTGAGACCCCTCACCACCTCTAAACCTGCAGTGTGAGAATGACGTTCTTTTAAACAGGATGGAAAATAAACAGTTATGTGAGCATTGCCATCTGGATAGGCTCTTGGTGATAACTTTCAAACTCCTCTTAGCATCCTCTAAAAGAGACTTTAAATGCATTCACATGGTTCTGAGTAAGTGCTGTGGGAGTTTAAAGGATTTCAGCAGTTCTTCCTCTCTCAGTCAGCAAGAATTTTCTGCTAAAGATCTCCAATTACTTCAGTACTTTGCAAACACTGTGAATGAAAGCACATCAGCGCTACCCACAAGCAAGCTGCTTTCAGAAAGCTCTCTCAGCTAGCACGGGGCTATTTGCTTACTATGAGCATAGACTTCAAGGATCCTGGTGGCCAACGGTCTTGATGTCCTCCTGGAAAAGGAGAGGAAAACTGGAACTGAGTGGCCCTGGTTTCAGTCATGGACCCAAAGAGTTCAAGGCTATGGAGATGTCACCTGAATGGAAAGCAGCCAATTGGCTTATAGGGAGCTTTACTGATTCTCTAAAAGCTACTATAAACCCAGTGCAGTCCATAAAACAAACTGTGGATATCCAGTGCAGGATGTCCTGATTTAAACACCAAAGAATATCTGAAAAGTTTCCTTTCATATGCAGTTAGTAAGACAGTTTATTGGAACAACTATTCTGATAAAAATGTATCCAAAATTTAATTGTTCATATCATTCGACTAAATCATATCTTTTCTGGGAATTTATGCTAAGAGTACAATCTTACAAGTATACAGGGACATATAGAAGTACTTATTATAGTATTGTTATTGGAAACAATCTGAAGGCTCATATTGAGTACTGTACTGAATAAATCATAGTACATATTTATAAGGGACTATCTAACCATTAAAAATGGTTTTGGTCCTCATATGGAACAAGATGTTCACGATACATTTTTAGGTGGTAAAGGTAGATTATATGTATAGTATGAGTCAGAATATACGTATTTTTGGGTGAGTGGAAAAATAAATAAGCTTTTCTTGGCTTCCCCACTCTTGGTACCAAATTCTGCATGAGTCACAATTCAACAAGAGAAGTAGAATCAGTAGGATATATCTATATGTCTATATCTACATCTATATTTTAATCTGTCTATCTATCTATCTATCTATCTATCTATCTATCTATCTACCTATAAATAAAGGTATTTGTTATAGGAGTTGGTTCATACAATTCCAGGGGATGGTTAACCAGTATCTTTAATCTGTATGTCTGTATCCGGTCCTGGAGCTTGAAGTTCACAGGACAAAGGGTCAGTCACAGTAGGCTAAAATTTCATGAGGATTAAATGAAATGTGTCTATTCTTGTCTCTGTCCTTAGGGATGAGGGTATCCCTCAAAAAAAAAAAAAAAAAACCGAGGGAGGAGTCAGAGGAAGGTAGGTCATCTGCAGGCTCAGCTGCTGTCTGCTGGCAATCAAATGAGTCCGCAAATCAGCAACAATGTGTGTCAACTACAAAATGTCTGCCACTTCCCTTCTGCCTGCCAAAAATCTTGCAAGAATCTCCTCTGTGACCTACCCTATCAAGAAATACCCAAGAAGAACTCTTGGAGGATGTAGTTCAGACTGGCCGAGTTGACACATTGCAAAGCCATCGCAAAGGCCAAGTTGGAACACAGTTCAGAGGGAGAACCCAAGGACTGCCCATTCACTGAACCCCAGATTCAAGCACACATGTTCACCCAGCCCTGGGTAGTCAAGAATTGCTCACATAACTTAAATGGTTTTCTTTCTTCCTATGACAAGATTTAGCATCCAGAAATTAAAAAGATAAGACTTCACTGGGCTTTTTTTGTCCCCTTTCTTTTCCTTTTTTTTTTTTTTTAAAGAAAGGCAGACTGCCATATGCAGTGTCTCATTTGGATGTGTTTAGACTTGACTACCCTACTTTCTCCTACAAATGGACCCTAAGAGCTTGTTTGGAGGTTCTAGCAGGGGAGTGCAGCTACTTGTATACCCTTGACCGAAGAATGTCCTTCTCTATCGGGAACAGTCATCCACTTCCACCAAGCATGCAGCTTTGAGAGGGATACACATGGAGCTGGAGTGGTGAGGGAGGAAGAGGACACCCACCTAGTCAGCCAGATCAGCCAAATCAACCCTGGCGATCAATGCAGGGACAGATGTGACAACCAGATCACCCTCATATCCAAGACTTCACTGTTTTTTGAGAATGACTTAATACAAATTACAACAAAAGAGTATGTGCTTGTCCCAAATGTTTTACAGATTTTTATTCATTCAATTCTCACATCAAATTTATACGTATATTTAGATTTTATTTATTTGTTTGAGAGAGAGAGAGAGAATGAGTAGAGGAGGGGGAGAGAGACGAAGACTCCCTGTGGAGCAGGGAGCCCAACACAGACCCTCGGATCATGACCTGAGCTGAAGGCAGATGCTTAACCAATTGAACCACCCAGGGGCCCCTCAAATTTATATTAAAGATGAAACTGAAACACAAAGGGGTTAAGCAACTGACTGGCAAGCACACAGATGATACAGGGAAAAGTCAAGATTGCAACCAGAGCACTCTGGTTCCAATCCTATATGTTTAATCATTATGCTGTACTTGTTTCTCTTCAATAGCTATGTTCCTACAAATTGTTGTCTGCTGTGAAAACACTTAAACATTGCAAAATGCTTAAGAATCTAATTAAGTATACTGTATTCTGTTTACTAAAGATAGAGAAACAGTTAATAGATTCTCCAGAACTAAAGATAGAGAAACAGTTAATAGATTTCTCCAGAATAGATTTCTCTTTAACTTCTGTTAAAGTACAATTTTCGAAATGGCCAAATCAGATTCTCATACAAACACAAAAGGAACATCTCTTAACTATTTTATTTAATTCATAGATTAGGGCAGCCTGGGTGGCTCAGGGGTTTAGCGCCACCTTCAGCCCAGGGCCTGATCCTGGAGACCCGGGATGGAGTCCCACATCAGGCTCCCTGCATGGAGCCTGCTTCTCCCTCTGCCTGTGTTTCTGCCTCTCTCTCTCTGTGTCTCTCATGAATAAATAAATAAAATCTTTTTAAAAAAATTCATAGATTAATGTGGGAACCAGTAAGATATTAAATCTGATTCAAATGAGAAGCTGACTTACAGATATTTTTATTCTCTAGTAGACAAAATTCACTTACCTCACTACAGGAATCCTTTGCTTTGCTATAGACAAGAGGTATTTGCATTGCCATCAGTTTTCTACATGCGGAAAACTCTATCACTACTGACTTGTGAATAGCCTTGTCAAAGATAATCAAAGGTGCATACCCATAGAGTCAGATAATCCCCGGAGAGTCTGCTAGACAACCCCACATTCACCTAATGGACACTTTAGTAATGTCTCCTGCCTGTTTCCAAGACTTGAACAACTTTTTCTGACAATTGAAATAAAACTTCTTTACTGAATTAAGTTGAGCCATCATAAAATATCCCGGTTACTTCAAATTGTATTCTAACTGACACATTTTCTGAGGATCCTTTCTCTTCTATGATTCTAAGAAAATGGATATTTCCTGATGACGTAAGAATAAGATGACAGTAATTTTATTTTCCTGTTTTAGTTGGTTTTATAATTTTGGGGTAATAGAGGAATTTTTTAACAAAACAATTTTTATCAGGGGAAATTGTTAAAAACAGATGAAGAGGGCAGCCCGGGTGGCTCAGCAATTTAGCGCTGCCTTCAGCCCAGGGCCTGATCCTGGAGACCCGGGATCGAGTCCCACATCAGGCTCCCTGCATGGAGCCGGCTTCTCCCTCTGCCTGTGTCTCTGCCTCTCTCTCTCTCTCTCTCTCTCTGTTTCTCATGAATAAATAGGGATCCCTGGGTGGCTCAGTGGTTTAGCGCCTGCCTTTGGCCCAGGGCGCGATCCTGGAGTCCCGGGATCGAGGCCCGCGTCGGGCTCCCGGCATGGAGCCTGCCTGTGACTCTGTCTCTCTCTCCCTATGTCTATCACAAATAAATAAATAAATCTTTAAAAAAAAAAAAAAAAAAGATGGGTCTCCTTATCTCATGAATAAATAAATAAAATATTTAAAAAATAATAAAAAAATAAAAACAGATGAAGAAAGAAATAGAAGAGAACTTAAGTTAAAAACAGAGAATATAAGAACAAATAAGATAGAAGAGGTATTAAGAATAAACATATGGATAATTTTTAAAAAATCATACAGGTATTCTAAGCAAACACTCTGATTATATTTATTTCCTCACCAAGAGTCTCAAAACTAGTGACCCAATGTTGCTGAGTCCTAAGTAACTAATCCAGTGAGGCTCCCCTGGTTTGGGGTCAGTAAATGTTGGGGGGAAGTAAATGTTCTAAGATTCCAACGGGGATGCTAAAGAAGAATGCTTAGTTTGCATGATTACAAAAAGGCAAAGTCCATCCCCCCTTCCCTTTCAGCAACCCTCAGTTTGTTTCCTACTGGGTGTTGTGTGCAACTGATAAATTATTGAATACTACATCTGAAACTAACGATGTGTTATATATTGGCTAATTTTTTTTTAAAAAGGCAAACAAGAACACAATGTGCAAGATTAAGAAAAAAAAGTTACAGAAGGAAGAATCCTTCCACTTAGCCCTGTGATAGAAGGAGACACTGAATAGTTAAATAGAAGATGGCCTCTCCACTTGTGCTGTGGGACATATACATCTGTATTTTGTGATGAAACTAGTTTCACAGAAGGCTGTGTGACCTAAGGAGACAATGATCCCGATTCCCCCTCAAAGCCCCAGGAAGGGGGAAGAGCCCCTTTGAAAGTACCCTCAATAATACTCTAATCATATCACTGTAGCCCTAGAATCACCCAAATAGTGCAACACTGAAAGTGTTGGATCATTATTTTAAAAAGATTGAGCTCCTGGTAAGATGGCCATTAGATAAAGTATTACTCCTTTAGGGTACTTTAATCTCTCTCTCATTATATGGTGAGCAGGAATTCAAATGGTTAGCCCATAAATTCATTTAATCTTATTTGTCACATAAAGTATCAGAATTAACTTCCAGATTATCATTGTGGCAGCAGAGGTGTTCATGCAAGGCTTTCTGCTCAGCACTGGGCCAATCACCAGAACAGGGACCACACCCTCAGGTTGCTTAAATTTTAGTTTAACAACACAACAGGCATATACAGAAAAAGACCCATAATTCAGGGTTCTAGTTTTAGATCTAGCACTGAGTAACTGTTTGAGCCTGAACAAGTCACCTCCCTAGCGTGGGGTCTTATCAGTCAATCCTAAATAAAAAGATAAGACAAGAAGATTCCTGAGCTCTCTTCTAGCTTCCAACTTACAGTTGACTCTTGAACAACACAGGCTTGAACTGCATGGGTCCACTTACACATGAAATTTTTTTTCAGTCAACACAGTGCTATAAATGTATTTTCTCTTCCTTATGTATTTCTTTTTTTAATTTTTTTTTATTTATTTATGATAGTCACACACACACACAGAGAGAGAGAGAGAGAGAGGGGCAGAGACACAGGCAGAAGGAGAAGCAGGCTCCATGCACCAGGAGCCCGACGTGGGATTTGATCCCGGGTCTCCAGAATCGCGCCCTGGGCCAAAGGCAGGCGCTAAACTGCTGCGCCACCCAGGGATCCCTTCCTTATGTATTTCTTAATATTTTCTTTACTCTAGCTTACTTTTTTGTTAATCAATTTTATGTAACTGGTAAAGATTCTAGTCAACATTAGCTTATTAGTAGTTAAGTCTGAATCAAAGCTATACTTGTATTTTCAACTGTGTGTGAGGGGGGGTCAGCATCGCAACCCCATGCTGTTCATGGATCGACTATATTTAATTCATTTTTGTGAATATAAATTCATATAGAGTAAATATAGCTGAAAGCATAAAAAAGGTGTTCAGTGGTGTCTGGGTGGCTCAGTAGGTTAAGCATTCAACTCTTGATTTTGCCTCAGGTCATGATCTCAGGGTTGTGAGATTAAGTTCTGTTTTGGGCTCCACACTGGGCATGGAGCCTGCTTAAGATTCTCTCTCTCTCTCTCTCCCTCTGCCCACCCCCTTGCTCTTCCTCTCTCTCTAAAAAAATGAAGAAAGAAAGCATAAAAACAAAGTGTTCAGAGCTGTATATTAGTCTGGAAAGAGTTAGATGTAGAATTAGTAGTAGCAGTAGTGCAGTGACTAACTTTGATTGTGCTCTTACCATGGGCCAAGCACTGAGTTTACCACTTTAAAGCATATCTCATGTAAGCCTTAAAACAATTCTATGAAGCAGATCATGAAGCTCACTTTACAGATAAAGAAACTGAGGCATGGAAGGTTAAAGCCCTCTTCACAGATTACATAGTTTGAGTGGTGGGTCATATGCCTAGTAGCAATTTTTTAAAGCTGGACTTGGAGATAAAGGTTTTAGGAGGTAATTACTGAATACCTGTGAAGTCACAGTCTACAAGAAGAGGGGATACACACTCCCTAAACAGGCTGTAAAACAAATTATTTCACCAGTGTCGACTGCCAAGACCCTACTTGGAGACATCAGCATCTCTTGCTGGGGCTCTTGCACTAAACTCCCAATAGGCAACCTCAGAGGGTCTCTTGTCACATCTACCTCAAGGCAATTTCCACGCTGTAGCCAGAATGGGCTTTCTGTAAGATGATGTTGTCAATCCCTCAAGAAATATTTGCTAAATGACTCCATGAAAGGTACAGTAAAGTCCATCCATGCCAGAGAGCTTATGGTAAAAAGAAGTGGAGTGGAGGACAGAGAGAGAAGCAGAAGCTGAACCAGGAAGTGGCATGACTGAGAAAAAGTATTTCCAGAAGTTCTGTGTAGAACACATTAGCAAAGACAGAGAACAGAGGGGTGGTGGCTGCCTTCCAGGATGGGGTTGATGAGAATGGCCAGGGTGGGACCTTGCAGCTTGACAGAGGGGCCCATGCCAGGAAATATTCTTGGGAAACAATCCAGAGATTTAGGGGAGGGCGAAGTGAAACAAAAAGAGAAGTAGAAAGATGAGCCATCAACATGTACATGAGAAAATGCTCTGCATCACTTGCCATCAGGGAAATACAGATCAAAACCACAATGAGATACCACCTCACACCAGTGAGAATGGGGAAAATTAACAAGGCAGGAAACCACAAATGCTGGAGAGGATGCGGAGAAAAGGGAACCCTCTTACACTGTTGGTGGGAATGTGAACTGGTGCAGCCACTCTGGAAAACTGTGTGGAGGTTCCTCAAAGAGTTAAAAACAGACCTGCCCTACGACCCAGCAATTGCACTGTTGGGGATTTACCCCAAAGATACAGATGCAATGAAACGCAGGGACACCTGCACCCCGATGTCTATAGCAGCAATGTCCACAATAGCCAAACTGTGGAAGGAGCCTCGGTGTCCATTGAAAGATGAATGGATAAAGAAGATGTGGTTTATGTATACAATGGAATATTCCTCAGCCATTAGAAACGACAAATACCCACCATTTGCTTCAACGTGGATGGAACTGGAGGGTATTATGCTGAGTGAAGTAAGTCAATCGGAGAAGGACAAACATTGTATGTTCTCATTCATTTGGGGAATATAAATAATAGTGAAAGGGAATATAAGGGAAGGGAGAAGAAATGTGTGGGAAATATCAGAAAGGGAGACAGAACATAAAGACTCCTAACTCTGGGAAACGAACTAGGGGTGATGGAAGAGGAGGAGGGCGGGTGGTGGGAGTGAATGGGTGACAGGCACTGAGGGGGGCATTTGACGGGATGAGCACTGGGTGTTATTCTGTATGTTGGTAAATTGAACACCAATAAAAAATTAATTTATTAAAAAATAAAAAGAAGAATAAAAAAATGAAAAAAAAAAGAAAAGAAAGATGAGCCATGATTTCATGAGCTGTAGGGACAGCACTGACGGAAGACAAAGCAAACAGGTCTTGTATTATTTCTTTAACATTATTTCTTAACATTTCAAAGGAAATCCATTTGTGACAAGCCCCAACTTTCTCAAGCTCCTCTACATTTATGTTTCTAACGTAACCAAAACATTTATCTAGAGATCCTTTGTAACAAACAAAAGAAACTTTAAAGATAAAATTTCTAGAGCTCATTGATGATGAAAATCTTTCCAGAATGTTTAATTATTTGAGTAGATTTGAGTAACTTCAGGTTATAGCCATCATTTTACATTTATATTATACATACATGGTATAAATGGTGTAAATCTCATGGTATAAATCTTTGCCTTTCTTTAATCCTTATGATATAACATTTAACTGTGCCAATAGGAATGATCCTCTCACCCTAACTTTAACTGCTGAACTATATAAGAATTTTTGGAAAAGCACTTTTAATATATAAAGTATGTTCTTTTAATCCCAATTTACTGGGCCCAGAAAGGAAGTGTACCATGTTTTGTTCAGTACTGCTATCTATTTTAGGTCAGGAGACAGCTCAGAAAAACAAGTATCACTTGAATCTCACATCTGACTAGGCAAATCTACACTTTCCAATATGGATTATTTTTGGTCCAGTGAGTTTTGTTTCAATTCTTTTTCTGCTATGTCTAGTTTCACAATGTGATTAATGACTGAACTTTCCTTGTCTTTCCCACAGTCGCCTTGAGAATTTGCAGCATTAGATTTATTCATTTATTATAAGGGCAAATCAGAGACATGATCTTTGATGTAAATGTTGCTGCTCAAAATGTGCAGATATTCATCATTAACTATGTTTTAATCATTTTTTATGATAATGCACAGAACAGCTTCATATGGCACACACACTTTTTACCCATATTTTTGAGGTAAAAAAATAGTGCTTGTAAAAAGTATCAGACTCAAATTATAAATTAAACCCTCTCTCTAGATTAAGGCCACCAGAATGGCTGAATATGATCCTCTTTCTGATATGTAGTTTCAGTTCTCAGAAGAACACTATAAAAATAAGAGTAATTCTCACAGAAAGAAAAAACAATTAACTAGAACTTTTGATCTTAAAAAGTCATTTATACAGTGAATATCAACAGCAATTTTTTTTTTTTTTCTGTCTGAGAAACCACCAGACATTTCTCCCCTGAATTCTACTGTGATCCACTGGAGTTTTCTCTGAGTCTTAAAGCACAGTTGCTTGTGGAAAGTCCTGACTACAGAGTTAGTGTCTTCATAAAGTCATTCTGGCTATTTAAAACTACAGACCTGTGCAATGAGACTACACCATCATCCTACAGTGAAAAATCCATTTCTTTCTGGCTTTTGGGACACCTGAAAATGGCAGCTTAACGTGGATTCTTTACATGTGCCAACAGGCTTCAGGAAAATGCCAGGAGCTGGCCTACATTCTAATCTTGATGCAGGAACTTGTTAGCTAAGCTGGCCTTACTCTTTCCCTCCAGTTCTATGATCCAAATACTCAGACCCTTTCTCATTTATTTTAATCAGTTAAGTCCTCTTTCACTTCCAAACTTGCAGCATGTTTTTCAACATATTTTCCTAGAATACACTTTCTGTCCCCTTTTAGCTAAACTGACAACAATTGACCTTCAAGTCTCCATTTATTTTTTATTTTTTAAAATTATTTATTTATTCATATGAGACAGAAAGAGAGACAGAGACATAGGCAGAGAGAGAAGCAGGCTCCCTGAGGGGAGCCCGATGCCAGACTCGATCCCAGGACCTCAGGATTACAACCTGAGCCCAAAGCAGATACTCACTGAGCCACCCAGGTGTCCCCAAGTCTCCATTTAAAGGTCACTTCAGCTAGGCCTTCTCTGCCCACCAGATTAGATTCCCTCTGATATATATTCCTATAACTTCCTGTCCTACATTGAAAGCATCATATCATACTGTAAATTAGTACTTTAAAAATGGAATATCGGGATCCCTGGGTGGCTCAGCGGTTTAGCGCCTGCCTTTGGCCCAGGGTGCGATACTGGAGACCCGGAATCGAATCCCACGTCGGGCTCCCGGTGCATGGAGCCTGCTTCTCCCTCTGCCTGTGTCTCTGCCTCTCTCTCTCTCTCTCTCTGTGTGTGACTATCATAAATAAATAAAAATAAAAAATAAATAAAAAATAAATAAAAAATAAAAATGGAATATCATCCTTCCCCTGGAGATTATAAGCTCCATAAGAGTAGGGACCGCCTAATCTTCCAGCTTAGTACAGGGCCTGGATGGGAGTGGATGAATGAAAGGCTATCTGTGTAATCCAAACCCTGTTACTCATCATTGACACTGCGTGGGCACTTCTAAAAATTAAAAGAGATAAGGTACATAAAGTATATAACACTAAAAATGAGGAGCATATTAAACAGAAGCTGTCTTAACCAGCGTAGTTTATGCACTTGGGGCCATAATGTGAAGGATAAGCAAGCTGAAGAGGCTGTTGGAGCCCAACAGAGACCACTTCCGAGTGCCCTGGCTCAGCGTCTTCTCCAGGAAATGCCAAGCTCAACTGCCATGGCAACCGATGAAAGCAAATGCTGCTGCCCCATTGGTTTAGGAATATTTCTTTTCCTTTTTTTTTTTTTTAGGAATATTTCTTAATGTTGTTTTCAGTGTAGAATACCTTTAGCTAAAATGTAGTAAGAAACACAACCTAAGCCTAAGGTTGTAGAATTATCAGTATTGTAGTAATGCATTTTCTTATCATGTCCCCCCACTAAAGGGATGTGGCTAAAAGGTGGGGATTGTATTTTTCTTGTTTTGACAGAACACCTGGCCCAGATCTTTTTACCTCTTTGTTAAATAAAATTATTAAAGTAATTTTGGCTTTCTAAAAGAAACCTTCAGATTTTACCTAGAATTCAGGGTGATATTTGTAGAAGTGAACTGACTGCCTCCATTCAAATGCTTTGCCATGTTCAAGAATTCAAAATTAATTTCCTAGAACTTCAAAATTAAGTTTGTTATTTCCATCAACTGAAACCAGACTGGCTCCCTTCCCTATCATCTAAGAAATTCCAGTGGTATCACTATTATTACCATTATTATTATTATTATTATTATTATTATTAACCTTGCAGTTATTTTAAATTTTCCCTTTGTTGAAACAGAGCTTCTATCTCCAATTTGTCACAAAATCAGTAACTTCTATTTATTGCTTCAGGATATCATTGCTAACTTTCCAGATAAATATGTTCATGACTAATTTCCTCACATTGCATGCAACTGTTAATCTTCCTAAATTAATTTTTGTGTCCCTCACTTGCTCAAGAACTTATATGACTGCCTACTCACTGACACATTAGGAACAGACTGTTTTTTTGGGGGGTTTAAGTAGTCTGTCTCTAATAATTTACTTACCCTCTTTATCCATTATTTCCTCACTGTTCCAGTAAGATCCATTTGAACCCTGATCTCTTTCCTCTACCCCTCACATAAACACATAAGCCAGGTTAATTTCTGAAATGCCTTCTTCACTTTTCCTCACTTAATCAAATTTTAAATCATTCTTGGAGGCCTAATTAAAGTCCTGTCTCTTCCATGATCTTTCTAAATCCCACACTATTCTTCCTTTCTCAAACTTGCATTGTAGGAACAGCCATTGCCACAGAATGAGCAATGATATATTCTCTGGTTTTTCCATATTCTTCCTTTCACAGACACAAATGCACATGTACATGTGTCACTGGGCTGGGCACTAGATGAATGCAGATGAATAAGACCAACAAAGACAAAGTCTATCTCTGCTCTTGAGATAGACTGACATGGACAGATGCTGTATTAGCTGCCTGGAATAGCATCCTCTATATGCACAGCCCTTCTGGGAAATGCTTCTTTATCCACTGAACAAATCAAAGGGAGGGGTTTTTGTCTTATGGAACTACTCTCATATAGCCAGTGCTGATTGTGTTTGGGGTATGTATCAGATTCCACTTGAGACCGTGACAGTAAAGAAGCTTACTGTCACTTAACTGGTTAACTGGAACTGGCTGCAAACCTTACACAAGTTTGATTAAATGGAGTCCTTGTTGGACGTTCTGAGTCTCACCACAGAGAGTAAGTTTCAGGCCATTCTGAGGGTGATGCTGTGTGATGTAAAGCCATGTGCCAAGAACCATAAGCAGCCATGTTTCCTGATGATGGAGAATTTAGGCTGATTGAAGGCTAGATTTTCATGGGTGTGTGCTCAGGACCAGTTGCAATTCCTGGTACACTGTATTCAATAAATGTTGACTAGATGGTGCCTGATATTTTTACTTAATGTCCATAAAATGGACAGAATATTAGATCAGGCATTGTGAGAAAGAAACAAAAAATGGAATGAAGGTTAACAGACACTAACAAGTTTGATAATCATGCAGTGATATATTCTCCATTTTCCTTTCTAATTTTAATTAATTTACTTCTTTTAGAGAGGGAGGGCATGGAGAGGTAGAGGAAAAGGGAGGGAGAGAATCCCGAGTAGACTCTACACCCAGTGCGGAGCCTGATTTGGGGTTGATCCCAAGACCCTGATTTGGGGTTGATCCCAAGACCCTAATCAGGTGATTACCTGAGCTGAAACCAAGATTCAGAAGCTTAACTGCCAGAGGGCCCCCTCCCCGCCCCCGCCCCCAGATGCTCCACTCTTTTCCATTTTCTGATGAGGAAACAGAGACTCGACAGTTAAGTAACTTGCCCAAGTTTAACATAGGAGGTAAGTGGCAGAGCGTGGAGCACGGACTCACAGTTCTCTCTGGTCCTAAGTCTATGCTTTCTCCACTACGCCATGGTTCCTGTCTTCTCAAAGCTTACAAATTTGTTGGGAAGATGAAACATACAAACATTAATTAACTTGAGAGTTGGGTATGCCCTCTGGATCAAACAGATGCCATTTAAGTTTAGGGTAAAGCTGGATTGGAAAGTGAGCATGTCTCAGGACCTACCACAATAGCAGACTGTAACTTGATCAGATTTGGGGTTAGATGATTGGTTTTGGCAGTGCTAATTAATAAGGTCTGCCAAAAATATAATTGTAAACAGAAACAATGTCTGACTGTAATACAAAAAGAAAGTAATGTAATATATCCCAGCATTCAATCAGAGTTTGGCTGTTTCTAGGATGGCCAGAAAAGTGATAATGAAGAGGTGTTCATTATAGCTGAGGTTTCTGACAGAACTGTCACCACATTTCTCTCTGGAACACATTATACTGGTTTTTGTCTTATGCGGCCTATTCTTATTTCATCCCCAACCTTTGCAGATAGCATGTGTGTATGTCTAATTTTGTCTCATTTACAAATTCAGTTCAATTTACATTCAAATTTCAGGCTTTCCCTTTCTGCCATGACTTAAGCCACAACATGTGGGAAATGAGGGTGAGTAGTGGCTTGAAGAGAATCAGCGTCAGAGGAAAAACAATTGCTTTAATACTAACATCAGAGGAAAAGGAAAGAATGTGCTCAGGGGATTTTATTCCCCAGGCTTCCTCAAGGAAAATACAGGTTGGGGTTAGGGGTGGATAAAAAAAGTTGCTGGTCCACTTCTTGGTGTGGTATTTGCATCAATCAAGGTTCTTTGGTTGTGAGCAACAGAACCAACTCTGACTATCAAGCAAGAGAGAAATATATCGGTAGGACCATTAGAGTAGCTCTTGGGGTGATCAGACAGGGGAGAGCGGAAGCCTCTTCCTTTTGAAGAGGCAGGAGTCAGGACACCAGGAGTCTAACAGAGCAATGACTGAGCACCAGTCTTTTTTCCCCTGTCTTTGCAACATGACATTCAAGACTCAAAGTCCCAGGGAAAAATCAAACTGTCTATAGGAATCACTCTTCTACCCTTGTCTAGGTCAGGGCAGGGCACTTTTATTTAAAAGACTATTAGCATTATCAAAAGAAAAGATTAGATCCTACACAACAGGAAAGTGATAAATACTCACTACATCCCCTCTTAACCCAGCTCTCCCTATGGCCCAGCTCAGAGCTGCTGTTCCCAGAGACAAGAGCTGATGTTGAACCTACATTTAGTAGCTCCTGCTTTGCTTTTCCTGCTGTGCATAGATCTGAGGAGCCTCAAGTACCCTGTGTATCTCTCACAATCCCATGACTGTCTTGGTCCTGTGGAATAAGGGTAAGCAGCTCTGAAATTTTTCTGTCACCTGCAAGCAATGAAATCTCATTCCATCAGTTATTTTTTTTAATTTTTATTTATTTATGATAGTCACAGAGAGAGAGAGAGAGAGAGAGAGAGAGGCAGAGACACAGGCAGAGGGAGAAGCAGGCTCCATGCACCGGGAGCCCGACGTGGGACTTGATCCCGAGTCTCCAGGATCGCGCCCTGGGCCAAAAGCAGGCGCCAAACCGCTGAGCCACCCAGGGATCCCACATTCCATCAGTTATAGGTTGTCAGTACAAAAAGTAATTTCTAGTTTTCTATCCTTTTCTCCTACTATAGGAGACCTGCATGTGATGGTCAATACAGAAGTGTACCAAAGGTAGATTCATTCAATCCAATTAAAATCACAGCTTTCAGTTGTGCAGTGTTTGTGCCCTGATGTACTGAAAACAGATATTATAACTGCAGATATCAGAGACACTCTATCAAACATAGTCGTGTTTACCTAGTGCTCAAATGATGTGATCTCTCTGCAACATTTGGTATTGTTGGCAATTTTGTCTTTGAAGCTGTTTTCTCTTTTGATCTTAATCTATCCTTCTTCCTCTCTGATTGGGTCTCCTCTGTCTTGTTCACTTATTCATGCACTTAGCACGTTCTAAACACAAGAGAAGAATCATTTCTCATTGTAGTTTGAATACAGTTCTAGTAGAAAGAGTGAGTATCCCAATAGGAAGGCAAAATAATATCGTGGGGCTTTGGAGTTGGTGAATGCTCAGAAGTCTTGGCAAACATCTTATGGTTTACCATTGGATTCTAGGTCCTTCCCCAGAAGAAATATCAAGAGAAAGGCTCTAATGGCCTGGAAAGCAGAGACAGGAGAAGACTGAGGTTCTAGGTAAATTCCTGGAATGAGAAATAAAAGTAGGTGCATGGAGGACTCTGGGTCTCGGACATGAAGTGCAAGACCAGAACGAGTGAGCCTGACTTACCATATAGCCCCAGAATGTGAGCCAGGGGTAGTAATTTAGCTGCCCTCTGCCTCACAACCCTCAGGTGAAAGGTCGTCAGAAGAGAGGGGAAGGAGGGATTTGGATGAAAATGACAGAATTTTATACACTACGAAGCTGACACGAAGCTGCAAAGCACAGAGACTGATAATAAGGCTCAAGCATCTGAGTGTGGGCAATTTTGGTCCAAAGTGTCAATTATCCAATTACGTGATGTAGTGTGACTTCCTAACAGCTGTGTGACAAAGACCCTGGGGATTTAATTCATGGTAAGTTCAATATAAATCATTATTATGTTTTGACTTTCCCAAAATGTTAATTTGACCATAGATTGTATAATGAAAGTAGAGTATCTTAAAAAAAAAAAAAAAGGAAAGTCGGGTATCTATCTGAAAGATCAGATGTAATAAATCTGCTCTTCCCTACACTGGTCGCATCTCCAGAGTGTTACATTCAGTTTTGATTCAGAGGAACACAAAAAAACAAAGCAACAACAACAACAACAACAAAACTACAACAAATCCTGAGACATTTAAAGAGGGTAAACAAGGAGAATAAAAGGTCTTAAAACAACATTGTATGAGAAACAGTTGAAATTGGGGGCTTTTAATCAAGGACAAAGAAGATACAAAGGTAATAATAGCTGCCTTCAACTATTTGTGGGGTTGTCATATGGTTGAAAATCAAATCTCTTCTGTGTTGCCTAATCTATAGGTAAGAAATGTATCACATTTTCAGGGAGGTAGACTTCAGTTCAATATCGGAAAGAATTTTCAAAGAAGCATAAATATCCAAACATGAGATGAGTTGTTCAGGAGGACAGCAATGTATGTCATTGGTACTGTTAAACATAAATACTTGAGCATCGTGTGGATATATTAGAACTCTTTTGGTTGTGACAGAAAACCAATTCAGGCTAGCTCAAGCAAAAAAAGAAAACATATAAACATATTAATTATTTTAGCAATCATTTCTTGAGCTCCCATCATGTACCAGGCATTATTCTAAATACTGGGGATCCAGCAGTTAACAAAATATTTAAGAAATCAAATATTTTTGTTTTCATGGAGTATACGTTGGGTGGGGAGAGGGGACAGACAAAGATATAGGCTGATACACATACACACATGTTGTACAATTTGTGCAAAGCCCAACAGAGCCCAGAGGAGAGGGCAAGCAGGGATGAAAGCCGATCTGAACTCTACAGCCAAGCCTTGAATCTCAGTGGGATGCAATGTTACTCTGGAGGAAAGGTCAGTGTTTTGTAATTTGTAGCAAGGCGACAAATGTGCTGACAGACCAATGTATAATTTGTAGCAAGGCACCAAATGTGTCTTTTAAGACAAAGTAATAAAATGTGGATCCCAAGAGTGCTGTGAAGAAAGCTAATGTGTGAGGCCACATGGATGGCATCTGAGCAAAGACACGAAGGATATGAAATCAGAAAGGTAAGAAGCTGGGAGAGGCAGCCTGACTGAGGGTCCTGTGGACCACGCAAAAACTCTGACTTCGACTCTCAGGAAAGCGGGAAGACAATGGAGGAGTGATGTGATCTGAGTGACACTTCGAGAATGTTGTCTTGGCTGCTGGGCTAAGAACAGAGTGAAGAGATCCGTCGCAGAAGCAGGAAGCCCAGGCAGTAGGCCACCAGAAGGACCCAGGGAGATGACAGTGGGTTGGAGCAGTGATTAGCAACTCAGTGTTGACAAGAGCTTGGATTCTGGATATATTTTGAAAATTAACAGGATGTGTGGATGGATTAAATGTGGAACCTATTTAATTAGAAAAGCCACGAATAAGACCAACATCAGGCATAGCTCAGTCCAGGTGCTTGAAACAGTAAAGTCAGGGCTCTATCTCTCCATGTGTCAGTTGGCTCATTATACACAGCAGGTATAGTTCTCACATAAAGCCCTATGTTCATATGCCTCCAGCCTAAAGAGAATGACTTCTCTCCATAATTCTGCCAGAGAATCATGTTTGTGTTCTGCGTTTATCCCTGGGTCAACAACCATGGCCAACTTTAGGTTATATGCCCATTCCCTGTAGGGTCAGCTCAATCGAACTTCAAGTGACATCAAAATTTTCTGGCTTGTCAAGAGCCAACCCAATCAATGAGAATACATTATGGAAAAGTCTGTGTGGACAAGTAGGAGAGTAGCAGATAAATTATGCCCAGAATGGAATGAAGATTCATTAATCTGTAATTCCCTCTGGAGCCATTTTTTTTATCATTAGATGTTTTCAGAGAGAATGTTTTGAGAGCCTCTCTGTTTCCTGTTGCTTCTGTAAAAATTTACCCAAAACTTAATGGCTTAAAATAACACAAATGTGTTTTTTAAAGATTTTATTTATTCATGAAAGACACACAGAGATAGGCAGAGACATAGGCAGAGGGAGAAGCAGGCTCACCACAGGGAACCTGACACAGGACTCTATCCCAGGACCCCGGGATCATGACCTGAGCCAAAGGCAGATGCTCAACCACTGAGCCACCCAGGTGCCCCAAAATAACACAAAGGTATTATCTATAGTTTTGGAGATGAGAAGTCTGACACAGTCTCACTGGGTTAAAATCAAGGTGTTGGAAATAAAAACCAAGGTGTTAAAAATCAAACCTTCTGGAGGTTCTAGAAGGAGAATCCATTCCCTTGTCCTTTTCAGCTTGTAGAAATGGACTGTATTCCTTGGCTCATGGCCCTTTCCTCCATCTTCAAAGCCAGAAGGGTAGTACTTTTATTTTTATTATTTTAAAGATTTTATTTATTTATTTATGAGAGACAGAGAGAGAGATATATATATAGGCAGAGGGAGAAGCAGGTTCCCTGCAGGGAGCCTGATGCAGGACTGGATCCCAGGACCCTGGGATCAGGACCTGAGCCAAAGGCAGATGCTCAACCACTGAGCCACCCATGGGTCCCAGGGTAGCATTTTTAAATATCTCTCTGTGCCTCTTTCATTGGGCTTGCTCTGATAATTCAGTATAATATTCCCAGCTTAATATCCTTAACCAAACAAATCTGCAAGGTCCCCTTTGCCATGAAAGATAACATAGTCATAAATTCTGGGGATTAGAACTTGGACTTCTTTGGAGATTAATTTTGCTGACCACAGCCTGCCATACACTTAGCCTCATTTTGAAGACAGTTGCCATATGCACAACTTTTTGTTGTAAAAATCTTCACAAGTGGTTTTTACCATGATAAATGTATCCACATGCACTCACCCAGGAATAGGTCTCCTGGTAGGGTGGTTGACCATCCAAAGGACTGCTTCTAGAATTCTTCCTAATGGAGACATTGTATCCAAGAGGGAGAGAGCTCAAACCAATCAGATCTTGTCCTTTGGGGTCTTGAAGTGCAGACAGAAAAAAGTATGGCCTGTTGGTAGAGTAGAGAATATGTAGAGACACAAAGAGTGAAGGCAATCAATAGCAGCCATGATCTTGAGAAAAGAGTGAAAAACCAAGTTTGAATAGTCTAGAAGAAAGGCAAAGCAGGAGAGGGAAGATCAGAGACCCAAGAGCTCAGTCTACTACAGTAAATTCCTGCACCTTGGGCTGGCTCCTTCCTATCCCTGTGGCAAAGTGGCTGTGGGACCATTAGATCTACCATTGCAAATAAACACATAAACAATTACAATTGGGGTTCTGTTTCCTATGTTTGCGCCAGCTTAGATTTTTTTTTTACTTGTCATTCCATCTATCCCCATAGGTGATAAACTGACCATGCCTCTCTTCCCAGCAGTGTGGAAGAACCTGAC
This sequence comes from Otocyon megalotis megalotis, assembly GCA_017311455.1. Taxonomy (NCBI): domain Eukaryota; kingdom Metazoa; phylum Chordata; class Mammalia; order Carnivora; family Canidae; genus Otocyon; species Otocyon megalotis. The sequence goes on along the minus strand of JAEUCK010008399.1, from coordinate 12,468 downwards.
CTAAGACATGAAATCTGCCCAGTTAAGACATTAAATTAGAGAAACCTGGATCCCACCCCAGACAACATAGATCAGCCCCTTAAACGTCTACCACTACTTTCCCAGAAAACTCCCTCTCTGGTGGCCTGACTCTATGACCTAAGAAAGAATTCTTGGATGACCACATAGTAGCGCCAAGCTTGCTTATGACACTTTGTCTTGTAAGGTGAAAACTTTGCCGTACTGTGAACAGAATTAAAACAGAGGTGAAGCCAATGAAATAAAAGAAGGTGGGGATTTTGTATATGAAGAAAAAAAGAGAAAGAAGCATTTAGGACAAAAGTAAGTTGAACTTTAGATATGCCTGTATGTCCTTATTTAGTTTTTTTTTTTTTTTTTTTTTTTAAGTAGAGTCTAAAGCCTATTGTCATCCACAGAGGCCATGGAAGCAAGATGGTGGATCTGGAATGAGGCCAGCAGAATTTGTAACCCCACCTTCTTAAGCCAAAACAATACTGACAGGCATAAAATTGCTATTTATGAGGTTATAAGTCCTAAAAGGATATATTGTATATACAAAGAAAAATGCCACCCACAGAGCTAATTCTTTTCCATGTTTGAATTTAGGCTGTTCTCAGGGGTAAGAAAGCCAATCTTTTTGATTTTCAAGTTGCATTTATTATCTGGCCAGAGTTCAATAACCACCATTTTTTATATGGTGGTTCTCAATATTTCTTGAGTCATGAAGCCTTTCGAGTATTTTATGAAAACTACCAACCCTATACACTGAAAAATGAACATATATATACAATTTTGCATAAATTTTCAAGGAGCTTATCATATCCTTGAACTGCCATAGACCCAAATTAACAAAACCAAACCAAAGCTCTAGTATATAAAAAATTAAAATAGATGCCATGAGTTATTTAACAGGTCAGTTGATTTCACAGATATTACTTTCTTTGTTCCTTTACTTCTTTTTTCATTCCCTAAAGCTGCTCATAAGCATTTTTGGATCTTTGCATAATGTGTGCATTTTTGAGAGACATTCTAGAAAGACAGCACTGGAAGTGGCCACTTATAAATGGTTTGCAGAAGGGGCAGAGAAATGCTAGATGGGCATTGAGTTAATGGCATCTTCCACATTTTTCTCTGCTATCCTATCATGGAGGCTGCTTCTACCTAAGTTGTCCTCTTGGTTTCATTTTAATAAAAATATTGAAGTTTAGATATGATCCTAAATATCATCAGTTTTGGGTAGCCTGGGTGGCACAGCAGTTTAGCGCCGCCTTCAGCCCAGGCTGTGATCCTGGAGACCCAGGATCAAGTCCCATGTCGGGCTCCCTGCATGGAGCCTGCTTCTCCCTCTGCCTGTGTCTCTGCCTCTCTCTCTCTCTCTCTCTGTGTGTGTCTCTCATGAATAAGTAAATAAAATCTTTAAAAAAAATCATCAGTTTCAATACTTCTCAAACTTTTGTGTATCAGAATCCCACAAAAGGCTTGTGTAGATGCAGATTTTAAAGCTCTATCTTCACAATTTCTGAGTTAGTAAGCAGGGGTGTGGTCCAAGGATCTGTATTCCTAACAAAGGTGGCCCTGATGCTTTTAGCGCTTGGGCTACATGAGCGAGGCACTGATTCCATCTCATGTAAAGATGAGAGATGGAGACCTGCTCACATTTGCACTCCCTTCATTTCTCCCCCAAAACACATAGGTCCACATAACTTTTCGTCTCCACCTCACAAGATTATTAGCAGCAGTGCATGAGAAACACACTGACATTAGAAACACAACAAGCTCATTTCTGTCTGGGGAACATGTACTTGCTGTTCCTATTGCATTTTCTGGCTAAAGTCATCATATGACTTTCTGCCCCACTTCATTCAGATTTCTCCCCAAAATCTTTCTACTCTATCTTTCTTGATCAGTGCATATAACATAGATCCCATCACTCTTTTTCCCTCCCAAACAGAAGATCACACACATTTATTACCAAACAAACCTACCAGTGCAGAAGCACAGAAATAGAGAAAAAACCATTTTCCCAGAAAAACAGGTCAAATTGTTGTAGTTGTAGCAATGTTTACAGAGTGATATGGTATGAGCAAGAGACCTCGATGATGCATAAATACGTGTGCCATCTCATGGGCGATTTCTTAGAGACTCAGCTCTGGTTCTTCTCCAGTGTCTCCTCCTGGAGATTGTACCTGATTTTATTACCAGTTTTCATCCAATCCACCGGGGAATGGGACAATTCTACTTTTGTTTCTTAGCTAAGAATCACTTGATCCTGAAAGTCTTGTGAAAAGGCATAGTGGGGAACAGCTACCCACACACACCGCAATGGCAGAGAAAAGGAGAGAGGAACTACTCTCTCTTCTTACACCATATCCATTTTATTCCAGCATTGACCTCAACTTGAAACATGTGCTTTGTTCACTGTCTGTGGACACAGCTCTATGAGGACGGGGCTTCTGGTTATGTTCACCACTGTGACTCCAGCTCCTAGAAATGGCCTGGAACATGATACACTCTTAGTAAATATCTTCTGAATTAATGAGTAAAAGTGTAGTACAAATTCCATTCTGCTTTATATGTCTACAACTTTCCTTGAAATGATAACTTTTCCTATAATTTTGGTATTTTCCAGAATTCTATTTCAGCAGCTATGATTGTAACAATAAAGTTGGGTAACAATGTTTAGATGCAAGAGAAGTGAAAAAGTATTCATCTTTATTTAAAATAAATTGACTTAAAGTAATTAATTAATTTAAAGTAGTTTATCTTACTACAGTGCAAATGCTGTTCATTAGTCAATGTGATTGGGAGACTATAGTAGTCAAACAGAGAAGGTCATAAATGAGAGGAGGTATCTCTTTACAGAAACAGGGGAAATTGGTTGCTTTCATTCATTTTTGCAATAAGTAACTATTTATGGGTGACTAGCTACATGTCAAATACTATTCTAGGCTAAGGATACAGAAGATAATAAAATGGAAAAAAATCACTTTCCTCGGAGGACTTTCATAGCAGTAAAAGGAAGACAGAGAAAAAATATACAATATTAATATACTATGTAGTATATTAGGAGATAATAAAGGCTGTGGGGGAAATATGAAAGTATGGATAAGGATTATATGTGTCTGTGTGCAATTTTAAATTGGATAGTGAGGAAAGGCCTCCTTGAGAAGGTAACATAGAGAGAAGGCTTGACTGAGGGAAGGGCAAGAGTTATATAGATATCTTAGAGAAGAGCATGATGGGCAGAGAGTGAATGTACAAAGGCCCTGAGGCAGAATCATGCTTAGCATGTTGAGGAAATCTTTGAGAAGACAGAAAGGCTTAGAAAGACTGGGAAAGAGGGGGACAAGTAGATGAGTTTGGAGATAGTGGAGTGCAAATCACACAGGCATTGTAAGGATATATCACTAGTGGTGAGTTCTGGGGTTAAAACTCAGTTATGATCTGCCTAAAAAGGTGACTGTAACAGCATCACACTGCTGCTGCATTGAAAAGAGTACCTAACTCACACCCGGGCTCTAGACTCCCCAGAAAGAAAATCTGAATCCAGAAATGTTTTTCAAATACTTAATTGTGGGCAGCCGGGGGGGCTCAGTGGTTTAGCACCACCTTCAGCCCAGGGCATGATCCTGGAGACCCAGGATCGAGTCCCATGTCGGGCTCCCTACATGGGGCCTGCTTCTCCCTCTGTCTGTGCCTCTGCCTCTCCCTCTCTCTCTCTGTGTGTGTGTGTCTCTCATGAATAAATAAATAAAATCTTTAAAAAAAAAAACCCAAAACCCAAATACTTAATTGTTTGAATTTCTCTCTGATGATTTCTGCCACAATACATTATTTAAAAGTATTTAGAGGAGCGTAGGTAGTTCAGTTGGTTAAATGTCTGACTTTGGCTCAGGTCATGATCCCAGGGTCCTGGGCTGGAGCCTGCATCAGGCTCCCTGTTCAGCAGGGGCTCTGCTTTTCGCTCTCCCTCAGACCCTCTTCTTTGCTTGTGTTCTTTCTCTCTCTCAAATAAATAAAATCTTAAAAAAATTTATTAATCATCTACTAAAAGTCAGGTATTGTGGATAACTGTTTTTTAATGCAGGACAAAGTAGTAAAATCCTTTATTTATTAAGGGTCTTTTTTGTGCCCACCAGGCAGGGTGTCAGGCACTTTACCTCTGTTGTCTCAGATTCTTATGCTCTCCTAGAACTTTCAGTTAGCAGGAAATATACACAATATGCAAGAGTAACAGTAAAGACTCTATGAAAGGACCCTGAGCAAACAAATAAAGTACCACTAGCTTTGTGAGGCAGAGCAGGTCACTTATGACAGGAGCTCCATTGAGTCTTCACCAAATGTCCAAGACCAGGGTGGGAGCGTGCTGGATTCCAGTCACCAGCAAGGAGTAAGTGGTGGTGGGGAACAGAGCAGATGCAAATGTGGGCCATGGGGACTTAGGAGGAGGAGCGAACAGTAAGAGGTCAGTGGATTGGCTGGATCCAGAGCCTGACAGGGTCTTGTGGCCTTAGGGGTGGACACAAGGAACCACTGAGACCACTCAAGAAGGGGACAGTACAGCAAAGCCACAGACACCTACAAGAGTTGGGGGGAGGCAGGGGCTCCGGGAAGTGGGCTCCTGCTTGGAAAGCAAAAGAGAAAGGAAGAATGGAGACACTGTGTGGAGGGATCTCCTGTCTGCAATGAACATGTGTTGGGACAAAGCATTTCTGGCTAACTTTTAAGCATCAACGAACTTTAAGTCTCAGCTGCATACTCCAACTTCTGCCTAGAAAAGGATAGCCAAGTAGAAATTCTTACACTGGCATGAAGGCTGTGATTAGGGGAATATTCCTTAGGGCAGACAATTCAGTCAGCATATTTTTCTAATTTATATTTTAAATAGTACAAGTGTTCCCAGAGGCCTGGTGACACTGCTTCTATAAATATATTAAAGTCAAACAATCCGCACATAACTGCCAGCCTGCTGAAGACTCCCGCCCCTTTCCAGATTTAACCAATTTTTAAAGGCAATTACATTTGGAAATTTTAAACTTGCAGCTAATCAATCTAAGGAAAAACAGAGTTTACTCCCATAACATTGCAGAGGAGCCTTTGCCCACTATTTGTTCCTTCAGCATTAGAGTCTGGGAGACCTGTTCACGTCACCAAGAATATGGAAGAAAACAAAAAGCAGGGGAAGGAGTAGGCTGATAGGGTAGTGCAAAGTATTGGGGTGAGCAGAGTCTGTAGTCAGAGAGGCTCAGGTACATATTTCAATCCTAACCCTGGCCCTTTTACACACACACACACACACACACACACACCCCTATATATATTTATTTCCACAACCATCTATATGTATATATATTAAAGATCATGAGCTCATTCTAATATCTGTCATTCTAATCCTATGCCACAGGGTCTTACATTTTTTTTATTTGTCACTTCTTTCTCTGATAGTGAGCACCCTGGCTCTTATTACCCACAGTATGTTCACTTATTTTTTTCAGTCCTCATATACACATACGTAATTTCTGAATTGCTAACCCCATACTCCCTTGGGAAACCAATTTGCTAACCCAAGTACAATATTTATATACAGTTCCAGTGGTCTTTAGTTTTAGTTTTATAATAAAAAGTCAAATACTGTTTTCCAAAGTTGCTTAGGTTAGTATTTTTCCCCATCCCCTTCACCGTAATTACGTTATGCGTTTATAATACAGTTAGGTTTGATTTTTTTATTGTTTGTATTCCATTTTGAGTTCCCCCATATCTCTGTTGATTTTTAATTACTCCTGTATTCTTTGACTATGTGAAATATGGTCATGGTTCTAAGAGTCAGAGCTACACAGAAAGTTATCGTCAGAGAGGTGGTCTCTTCCCCCAAACCCTACTACCTCGTCCCCATACTCCCACTCTCCTCATTCCATTCTTTCCTGTTACCTGTAGGTAATCTCACTAGCCTTCAATTTGTTCATTTTGTATGTCTGCTGTGTAAGTGAACAATTACATGTATAATTTCTTATACCCTCTTTTCCTCATATAAAGTAGGCATACTAGACATATTCTTTATAGTTGGGTCACAATTGACCAACTTCTTGACAAGTTGCCAGGGTAATTCAACAGGAAATGAATAGTTTTTTCAACAAATGGTGCTAAAACAACTAGATATCCATGAGGAAAAGAAAAATGAAACTTTCTGTTTACCATACCATACCATTATCCCATTCCATACACGTAAACATCAGCTTAAAATGGATCATGGATCTCATATAAAAACAAAAACTATAAAACTTCTCAAAGCAAGTATATGTGAACATATATATGACCTCAGAGTAGACAAAAAATTCTTAGGTAGGCCACAAAGTTTTTGTTACTTTAAGCTGTTATGGTTGAGGTAATTTGTTCTGGCAACAGCAGAAAACTAATACATAAGGCATAGAAAAATCACCAAAAAAAATTCAGAAGAAGCTACTGGTCTTGTCAATGTTTTATTTGTGTTGAGATTTGAGGGAAACCAATAAATAACAATCCTTTCCTCACTAGAGTTTGGAAACAACTGCAAGTTAGACATAAGAATCAAGCAGATGGGAGCTAAAAATAGAAGGAGATGAAAATATTACTATAACATATTATTTATAAAGTAGATGTTAGAGAACATGGCTTGGATCTGCTAGCCAAATGAACTTGCTATTACTCTTTCTCACTTTTTGAAACTTTGGAACAGCCCACATGACAAAAATCTTCTGCCCTTAAGAGCAGAGAACAGTCTTGTGCTAGAAGAAGAGGAAATCAAAAGATATAAGACAGAAAAGGAAGTCAGAGAGAGCAGACTCATGAGAGAGATTCAACATGCCAGCTCCAAGACATAGGGAGCACATGGAAGGACCAGAGAAAAGTCTCCAGAAGCTGAGGGTAGCCCCAGCTTTGCAGCCCTAAGGACAAATGAGCAACTGGCCAGTGGAAAACAGTAAAACCTCCTATGAAAGAACACTACTTAGATGTTTATGTGGCTAAAACCCAGAGCAATAAAATCAAACACCATTTGGAAAGAATTTTATTTTTAAGCCTTATTTGAGTGAAGCTTATTAGCAACTATAGGGAATATAGTGAAAAAATACTATACTGTACAAAAATAGAAGTGGCTCAGGGTTAAAAATACTGGGTGATCTTTCCAACTCTGCTACTTGCTTTGGCTGTGAATATGAGGAAGTCCTCTGAATCTACATTTTAAAATAGGAACTACACTATACTCCTAAGCACAAAATCTCTGCAATGATCTAATGTAATAATACATGTGAAAATGCTTGGAAAATTGGAGAATGCTATTTAAAGATATCATTTTCATTAATATTATTAAAGATAATATCTTACCATTACTAAGCTCGTGGGGCATAGTGCAGGTGCTTTCGGAAACATCTCAGCTCTTCACTGGTACTGGGTATTATTTATCACATCGAGAGAGTAATTTTCTAAATGAGAGATACTTTCTCTTTTCCTTGGTCACTGGCCATGGCATGTCTACAGAGAACTCTATTTCAAATGAACAGCTGATATAATAGTGCCTAAGAAAATGAATGCATCTTACAGAGGAAAATACTGTCACATCCAAGTTCAAAATGAAATGCAGCAGAAAATCAGAATAGCTGCTTAAACTTCTACCTGTGAACTATTGCAAACACATTAACTTATGTTCATTCATGAGCCTTGCTTTTCAAGCTCCTGAGGACACTGTAAGTTATACATTGGGGTTAGCAATTACTATCTGCCAACCTTGAGGTGCAAAGTTGAGACAGAGAGAGGTTGAGCTCAGTATACCTAAATCTTTTTTTCACCAATGGTCCAGAAGAGTTTCTGCACATTATTACCAAGGGCCATAGAAGTATGGAAGGACCTCATTAAAATTTAGAGCTAGAGTTTCAAATTACGTATCTCAGGGAAAATGTAGAGTTAAAGTTAATTTCCTTCTCAACAAGTTGACCTTGAATCTGAGAAGTTGGCGGGAGTAGATATAAAAGAGTACACACATGTAAGATATATAAATGTTCGGGCCCCAGAGACAAGAAGCTAAGAGACCACTATCAAGTTCAAGAACAAAAAGTCAGAGTAGACTACAGAGTCTTCCATTGCCCCTGGTCATGACTGAACCCTAGAACAGTCTGTGTGACTCTTTACTTCACAAATATGGAAAGACTTTGGAGAGATGATTATAGTGTTGAGAATTGAAATTAGGATGGAAATATAAAAGGAGTACTGGGGCTCAGTTTAAAATAGAGAGTTATGGGAGATAATAGGAAATTAATACTCTCGGGATCCCTGGGTGGCACAGCAGTTTGGCGCCTGCCTTTGGCCCAAGGCACGATCCTGGAGACCCGGGATCGAATCCCACGTCGGGCTCCCGGTGCATGGAGCCTGCTTCTCCCTCTGCCTATGTCTCTGCCTCTCTCTCTCTCTCTGTGTGACTATCATAAATTTAAAAAAAAAAGGAAATTAATACTCTCCTCATGAATAAAGATCTCTTATCCTATGAATAGCACCTGGGGTTTTTTTCATGGAAAAGTCTTGAAAGGAAATGTTTTAAAATCTTTTAAAAATCCAGTTCAATTCAGTATGTAATAAGGAAGTTTGTAAATTTGACATGGTAAATAATAAACATTTATCAAGTGCCCTCAACGTCACAGAGCCTCTGACCCTTCACTCGAAAGTGTCGGCCAGATGTCCTGGGAAGTGGTTAGTACAGTGTGGCAGATGGACTAAACATTTGGCTGTGGAAAGAAAAGGGGGACGCACCTTTCCTAAGATGGAAAGGTGCCATCTTAGCCAAATTTTGAAGGATGTGTGAGCCAGGGAAGGGCATTCCAGGCAGAGGGAATAGCAGGAAGCTTGATATGACATGGCGTGATTGTAGAACTAAAAACTAGCTCAAAAGTACAAGTTTATATAATACAAGGCTGGATAAAGTTTAAGCAGTATAATTTATTGTATAACCCCTGCTATTTGTTTTTGTACATTATCTTGGTTAATCCTACAATATCCCTTGTGAGGTAGTTTTGTTATTCAAGGTTAATAATCAAACCCTGAACTCTGAGTGAGTTTAAATAAAAGTCTATTTTCCGTCTCGTAAGGTCCACTATGGACCGGGCAGCCAACTTATGTGTAGTAGACATGACATCCGGTCTTGACATGTGGTCTTTAAGACAACCAGCCCAGGGGGAAAAGGATAGAGAAGATACTCTAATCTATAACTTCTTATGGTCACTTCTGCTCAGTCGGTGGGGCCGGAACTAGTCACTTCTCCCCAACTTGACTGTAAATGAAACTGGGAAATGCAGAGAAGCACGGGGATATTCGGTGAGCACAGACTACCACTGCTCTGGGAAAGCACCTATATGAATTATTCATCATTGCATAACAATGACCATAAATCTAGTGGCTTAAAACGACACCCATTTATTATCTCACTTGCTGTGAGTCAGAAGTTCAGGCACAACTCAGCGGGATCCTCTGGCTCAGTCTTCAGAAGGCTGCAATCAAGGTGTTTGCTGGGACTAGGGTCTTGTCTGAGGCTCAAATAAGGGAGAGTCAATCTCCAATCTTTCAGCGTGGTTGGCAGCATTCAGTTCTTTATGGGCCATTGGACCAAAGTCTTCAGTTTCTTGCTGGCTGTCCCCTGAGCCCCTTCATTCTTTATCCCATGGGCTTTCCCAACATGGAAGCTTCCCTCCTCAAAGTGAGCAAAGGCTGATGTTACAGCCTTATATAATGTAAATCCTGGAAGCGACATCCTGTCAACTTTACCATGTTCTTTTGGTTACAAGCATTACAGGTGCCACCCACATTCGAGAGGACTAGATTATACAAGAGTAGGAATACCCAGAGGTGGGAATAGTTGTAGACAATCTTAGAGTCTATTCACCACTGTGCTTTTATTATATCCTTATTTATCAGAAAAATAAATTGGGGGAGGTTAAATGCTTTGTCTAAGGCTTCACAAATAAGAAATACAGCTGGAATTCTGGCCCACTTGATTCTAAAACCTAGAATTTTAACCATTACACTGTACTACCAGATTGTGAAGAGTTTTCTGTTATGAGAAGAAAATTAGGCTTTATAATCTGTAGATAATAGAAAGTAATAGGATCAGATTTTCATTTTCTTTATTTTTTAATGTTAAATTTTTAAAAATTTAAGTAAGCTCCATACCCAATATGGGGCTTGAACTCACAACCCTGAAATCAAGAGTAGTAGGCTCTACCAACTGAGCCAGCTAGGTGCCTCCAGATTTTCACTGTATTTTATTAAAAAAAAATTTTTGTGGGGCCCTTGGTGACTTAATTGGTTAAGTGTCTGCCTTTGGCTCAGGTCATGATTCCAGGATCGTGGGATGGAGCCCTACGTTTGGGTTGCTGCTCAGTGCAGAGCCTGCTCCTCCCTCCCACTTGTGCTCTCTCTTGCTATAAATTTTTTTTTAAATATCTATTCATTTCTTTGAAAGAGAGCAAGACAGTGAACGTACACATGCCCATGTGAGTGGGGGAGGGGCAGCAGGAGAGGAAGAGAATTCTGAGCAGACTCCTTCATGAACATGGAGCTGAACTCAGGGTTCCATCCCATGACCCTGTGACCAGAGCTGAAACCAAGAGTCAGACACTTAACCAACTGAGTCACCAAATTGCCCCATTCTGCAGATTTTCATTTTAGATGAGATCATGTGTGTTCACAGTGGTATGGCAATAGGCCAGATTTTCATTTTAGATAGATCAGTTGACTATTGGGGTTGGATTTGATAAAGTGATGCTAATGGCAAGTGCCAATTTTGGAGATTCTGGACTTGATTGATCTGGAAAAGAAGAAAACAGTGATTGGGTGTATGTAGTTGCTCCAAATGGGCAGGGGATTTTTCATGATGGTAGACATTTCAAATGCTTTTAACAATAATCCTACAAGGTAGAGTGTGTCATTATCCCTATTTATAGGTGAGGAATGTGATGGTTGAAGGGGTAAAGTAACTTGTCGCAGGTCATGGAGCTGACAAATGGTGTGTCCTGGATTCAGGCTGGACAATCTGAGTACAGAACCTACTTTTCTAACTACCATCCAACTTGGGCTCCACTGACTTCATTTCAGACCTCATGACTCTTAACTCCTCAGTCCCAGGTTTATTTCAAAGAATCAAAAAATTGTATAGCTCAGAGAGTTACAAGACTAATCTACTCCCATTGTTCATTCATTCATTCCCAAATATTTATTGAACTCTTGCTCTGTATCAGATGCTGTACTTACCATTTACATTCATTATCATTCATTTTACACTGGAGAAAGTATTACTTTCCCCAATTCATAAAGAAAACACTATTTCATCATTTCCCACAGTGCTGAGTATAAAGTGAATCCTTCATCAATCCTAGTTGAGTTTACTTGACTTCAACATGTTTACAACAAAATTGGCTGAACTTAAGGATGCCAGCCACACAAGTACCTCTATTCCCTCAGTACTTTCTTCTCTAAATCTAAACACTACTATTTAAGCGCTACATATAAAGAAGCTACAAAATTGATTCAAATAGAACAACAACCAAAAAAAGATGGTTCAGCAGCTTCTGGTCCAGAAATTTACATTTCTCCACCCATAAAATTATAGAGGCACAGACGCCAAACTTTTATAGATTTTTAGTTCAACCAAATTAGTTTCTCTTCTGCTTGCCAAACACAAGGCAGACTCTCTTTACCCCAATGAAAACTTCATTGTTACAGGCAACAACCAACTCCCTACAGACAGATTCGCTGAAATCATTGTGATCTCAGCAACTCTTGTCCCCACACACCCTTTCCAGATCGATCCCATGAAAGTACCTCATTATGTCTCTCCCTCAGGCATTTACAGCACCTTCCAGGCCTTGTATAAGGCACTGCACAATCACTGAGGCACAAGGCTTTCAAGAACAGGGACAAGGTAGCTCAATTCTATCACCCCATTCCTAGAGCCTGATTCCTAGTAGGAAGGTAAATGATACTCGTAACTTGCCAGTTCTTCATCCAATCATTCTATAGGGGATAGGGTAAAAATGACGATGTAGGGGAACATCCCCAGCTTTTCCCTCTGCCAAATAAATTTGGCTTTGTTTTTGCCACTGGTCATTTCTACCCCCTCCACCTGTCCCTATGTTTGTTGTGAGCCCCAATCAGGAAAATAGCCTGAGGGATAAATGCTCTATTCCTATGAAACAGTAGTGAAAGGGAAAATGGAACTTTCACAGAAGCCATTCAGTGTGGGGAGTTGACACTATGGAAGTCTGGAGGGATGTGCTGGTGATGAAGGGCTGGAGAAAGGTTGGGCAAGGCAAGAGAAAGGGTCATGGTCATGACCAGGGATGGGTCATGGAGGATGAGGAGAGAAGGCAAGGGATAGACCCTTGGGAGATGTGGGATGGTAAATCAAATGAGAGGAAGGGAATTTTACCAAGTTTCCTTTGAGTTTTACCT
>JAEUCK010008398.1:0-140119 GCA_017311455.1 Otocyon megalotis megalotis | reverse complement strand
TAACCCTAACCCTAATCCAAACCCTCACCTAACCCTAATCATAACCCTTACCCGAACCCTAACACTAACACTAACCCTCACCCTACCACGTACAGTAACCATAACCCAAATCCCTAACCTGTACCGTATCCCTAACCCTAACCCTAAATCTAACCCTAACCCCTAACTCTAACCCTAACCCCAACCCTAACCTAACCCTAACAAGTACCGTAAGCCTAACACTAACCCTAACACTAACTGTAACCCTTACCCGTACCCTAACCCCTAACCCTAACCCTAACCATAACATTTACCCATACACTAAACCTAAACCTAACCATAAACCTTAACTGTATCCTAACCCTAACCCTAACCCTAACGGTAAAACTTACCCGTACACTAACCCCTAACCCTAACCCTAACCATAAACCTTACCCGTACCCTAACCATAACCCCAACCCTTACCCGAACCCTAACCCTAAACCTAACCTAAGCCTTACCGTAACCCTAACCCTATCCCTAATCCTAAACCTAACCCTAAACCTAACCCAACCCGTAAACTTAACCCTAACCATAACACTAACACTAACCCAAACCTAACCGTAACCCTTCCCTGTACCCTAACCCTATTCCTAATTCTAACCCTAACCCTTACCCGAACCCTGACCCTAACACTAACCCTAACCCGTACCGTCACCCTAACACTAAACCAAACCCTAAACCATACCTTAACCCTAACCCTAACCCAAAACCTAACCCTATCCCTAACAATAATCCTTACCCATACCTAACGCTATCTCTAACCCTAGCCCTAACCCTATCCCTAATCCTAACCCTAACCCATGCCGTAACCCTAACCCTAACACTAACCCTAACCCTAACCGCAACCCTTACCCGTACCCTAAACCTAACCGTATCCCTTACCTGTACCCTAATCCTAACCCGAACCGTAACCGTAAACCTTACCCTAACACTAACCCGTCCCATAACGCTAACCCTAACCGTAACCCTTTCCCGAACCCTAACCGTATCCCTGACCGTAAACCTAACCCTAACCCGTACTGTAACCCTAACCCTAACGCGAACCCTAACACTAACCCTAACTGCAACCATGAACCGTACCATAACCCTAACCCTATCCTTACCCGTACCCTAACCCTAACCCATACCCTAACGCTAACCAAAACCATAACCCTAAACCTAACCCTAACCCAAACCGTAACCCTAAACCTTACCAGAACCATAAGCCTAACACTAAACCCAAACCGTACCGTAACCCTAACCGTAACCCTAACCCTTACCCGAACCCTATCCCGCACCCGTACCGTAACCCTAAACCTAAACTTAACCCTAACGGTAACCCTTACCCGTACCCTAAAACTAACCCTAAACCTAACACTTACCCGAACCCTAACCCTCACCCGTACCGTAACCCTAACCCTAAATTTAACCCTAACGGTAACCCTTACCCGTACCGTAAACTTAACCCTAACCCTTACCCTTACCTTAAGAGTAAGCCTTACCCGTACCCTAACCCTAATGCTAACCCTTACGCTAACCCTTACCCGAACCCTAACCCTAACCCTCACCCATACTGTAACCCTAACCGTAACCCTAACCCTAACCATAACCCTCACCCGTACCCGAACCCTAACCCTAAACCTTAACCCTAACTCTAATCCTAACCCTAACCCTAACCCTAACCCTAACTCTAACCCTAACCGTAAACCTTATCCGTACAATAATCCGAACCCTAAACCTAACACTTTCCCGAACCCTAACCCTAACCCTAACCCGAACCGTTACCCTAACCTTAAACCTAACCCTAACCCTAACCGTAACCCTTACCCGTACCCTAACCCTAACGCTAACCCTGACCCTAAACCTTACCCGAACACTAACCCTAAACCTAACCCTAACCCGTACCGTAACCCGAACCATAATCCTAAACCTAACCCTAACCCTAACCCTAACCAAAACCCTAACCAGAACCCTAACTCTAACCGTAAACATTACCCTTACTCTAATTCTAACCCTAACCCTACACTTCCTCGAAACCTAACCGTAACCCTAACCCTTACCCTAATCCTAACCCGTCCCGTAAACCTAACCCTAACCCTAACCGTAACACTTATCCGTAACCTAACCCTAAACGTAACTCTAACCCGAAATGTAACCCATACCCTAACACTAACACTAACCCTAACCCTAAACCTAACCATAAACCTTACCCGTACCTTAACCCTAACCCTAACCCTAACCCTTACACTAACCGTAACCCTAACCCTTACCCGTACCCTAGTCCTAACCCTAACCCTAACCTTACCCAAACCATCCACCTAACCCTAACCCTAACCCGTACCTTAACCCTAAGACTAATCCTAACCCGAAACGTAACCCTAACCCTTACCCTAACCCTAACCCGTACTGTAACCCTAACCCTAACCCTAACACTTACTCGAACCCTAACCCTAACCCTAACCCTAATCCGTACCTTAACCCTAACCCTAAACCTAACCCTAACCGTATCCGTAACCATTACCTGTACCATAACAGTAAACCTAATCCTAACCCTTACCCGAACCCTAAGCCTTACCCTAACCCTAACCCGTACCGTAACCCTAAGACTAACCCTAACCCGAACCGTAACCCTAACCCTTAAGCTAACCCTAACCCGTACTGTAACACTAACCCTAACCCTAACACTTACTCGAATCCTAACCCTAACCCTAACCTTACCTGAACCATCAACCTAACCCTAACCCGAACCCGAACCGTAACCCTAACACTTACACTAACCCTAAGCCGTACTGAAACACTAACCCTAAACCTAACACTTCCTCAAAACCTAACCCTAACCCTAACCCGAACCCGAACCTTAACCCTGACCCTGAACCTAACCCTAACCGTATCCGTTACCATTACTTGTACCATAACAGTAAACCTAACCCTAACCCTTACCTGAACCCTAACCATAAACCTATACCTAACCTTAACCCGTACCGTAACGCTAAACCTAAACCTAACCCTAACCCGTACCGTTACCCTAACCCTTACCCTAAACCTAACGCGAACCGTTACCCTAACCCTAACCCTTACCCGAACCCGAACCCCAACCCTAACCCTAGCCCTATACCTAACCCTAACCCGTACCAGAAACCTAACCCTAACCCTAACCCTAACCGTAACCATTACCTGTACCATAATCCTAACCCTAACCCTAACCATAATCATTACCCGAACCCTAACCCTTACACTAACACTAACCCATATCGTAACGCTAAATGTAACCTTAACACTAACCCTCACCGTAACCCTTACCCGTACCCTAACCCTAACGCTAACACTAAACCTAACCCTTACCCAAACACTAACCCTAACCCTAACCCTAACCGGTACCGTAACCCTTACGTAACCCTAACCCTAACCGTAAACCTCCCCCGTACCCTAATCCTAAATCTAACCCTAACCCTAACCGTAACCTTTCCCGTACTCTAACCCCTAACCCTAACCCTAACCCTAACACATACCGT
Organism: Otocyon megalotis megalotis; assembly: GCA_017311455.1. Classification (NCBI taxonomy): domain Eukaryota; kingdom Metazoa; phylum Chordata; class Mammalia; order Carnivora; family Canidae; genus Otocyon; species Otocyon megalotis. The sequence continues at coordinate 136,607 of JAEUCK010008398.1, read as the reverse complement.
AACCCTAACCCTAACCCTAACCGTAATCCTTACCTGTACACTAACCCTAACCGAACCATAACCGTAACCATAACCATAACCATAACCCTAACTGTAACCCTTACCCGTACCCTAACCCTAACCCTAAACTAACCGTAACCCTTACCCGTACCCCAAACCTAACCCTAACCCTAACCCTCACAATAACCGTAACCCTTACCCGTACTCTAACTCTTACCCTAACTCTAACACTATCCCGTATCGTAACCCTAACCCGAACAAAAACCTAAACCACACCAGAACCCTAACCCTATCCCTAATGCTAACCCGAACCATAACCCTAACGCTAAGCCTAACCGTAATCGTAACCCTTATCCATACCCTAACCCTAACCCTTACCCGAAACCTAACCCTAACACTAACCCTAACCCGTACCCTAACCCTAAACCTAACCATTAACCTAACCCTAAAGATAACCCTTACCCATACCCTAACCCTAACCCTAATCCTAACCATAAACCTTACACGAACCCTAACCCAAACCCTAAGCCGTATCATAACCCTAACCCTAACCCTAACTGTAAACCTTACCCGTACACTAACCCTAACCCTAACACTAACTCTAACACCAACTGTAACCCTTACCTGTACACTAAACGTAACCCTAACCCTAACCCTAACCGGAACCCAAACCCTGCCCCTAAGCCCTATTCCTAACCCTAACCCTTTCCATAACCCTAACCCTAACCCTAACCCCTACCGTAATCCTAAACCTATCCCTAAACATAACCGTAACCCTTACCCGTACCCTAATCCTAACCCTAAACCTAAACCTAACCCTAACCCTAACCCTAACTGTAACCCTTACCCATATCCCAACCCTAAACCTAACCCTTAACCGTACCCTAACCCTAAACCTAACCATAAACCTAACCCTAAACATACCCTTTCCCATACCATAACATTAACACTAACCCTAACCCTAACCGTAACCCTAACCCTAACCCTAACCCTAACCCTAAGCCTAACCCTTACCCCAACCCTAACGCGAACTGTAAACCTTACTCGTACCCTAACCCTAAACCTAACTCTAACCCTAACCCTAACCGTAACCCTTACCCATAGCCAAAACCTAACACTAAACCTAACTTTTACCCAAAGCCTAACCCTCACCCTAACAAGAACCCTAAACCTAATACGTACAATAAACCGAACCGTAACCCTAAACCTAAGCCTAACCGTAACCCTTACCAATACTCTAAAACTAAGCTTAACCCTAACCCTACCATAACTGTAGCACTTAACTGTACCCTAACCCTAACCCTAACCGTTATGGTAACTCTTACCCTTATCCTAACCCTAACCCTAAACGTTGTTAGGTTTCGGGTACCCTAAACCTAACCCTAACATAACCCTAACCTTAATCCTTATTAGAACCCTAACCCTCACTCTAACCCTAACGCGTACCGTAACCCTACCCTAATCCTATCTCTAAACCAAACCCTTACCCGTACCGTAACCCTAAACCTAACCCTAACCCTAACCCTAACCATAATCCTAATCCTAAAACTACTCCTAACTGTAACCCTTACCCAACCCTAAACCTAAACCTAATCCTAACCCTAACCATAACCCTTACCCGTACCCTAACCCTAACCCTAACACTAACCCTAAACCTAACCCTTACCCAAACACTAACCCTAACCCTAATCGATACCGTAACCTTTACGTAACCCTAACCCTAACCATAAACCTTCCCCGTACCCTAACCCTAAACCTAACCCTAACCCTAACCGTAAACTTTCCCGTACTCTAACCCCTAACCCTAACCCTAACTCGTACCGTAACCCTAACACTAACCTAACCCTAACCGTAACCCTTAACCGTACACTAACCCTATCCCGTACCGTAACCCTAACCCTAACCCTAATCCTGAACCTAACCCGAAACCTAACCCTTACACATTCCCTAACCATAACCCTAACTAACGCTAACCGTAACCGTAACCCTAACCGGTACCCTAACCCTAACCCTTACCATAACCCGAACCCTAAACCTAACGCTAACACTAACCCGTACCGTAGCCCTAAACCTAACCCTAAACCTAACCGTAGGACTTACCCGTACACTAACCCTAAACCTAAAACTTACCCGAACCCTATCCCTAACCGGTACCGTAACACTAACCCGAACCCTAACCATCACCATAATCCTTACACGAACCCTAACCCTAAACCTAAACCTAACCCGTAACGTAACCCTAACACTGACCCTAACCCTAACCGTAACCCTTACCCGTACCCAAACCCTATCCTTAACCAAAACCTAACCCTAAACTTAACCCTAACCGTAACCCTTACCTGTACCCTAACCCTAAACCTAAGCCTAACCTTTACCCGAACCATAACCCTCAACTTAACCCTAACTATTACCCTTACCCGTACCCTAAACCTAACCCTAACCCTACCCTAACCGTAAACCTTACCCGTACCCTAAGCCTAACGCTAAACCTTACCCTAACTCTAACCGTAACCCTTAACCGTACCGTAACCCCAACTCTAACCTAACACTTAACCGAACCCTAACCCTAAAACTAACCCTAACCTGTACCGTTAGCCTAACTGGAACCCTAACCCTAACCCTAATCTAACCCTTACCCTAACAGTAAACCTTACCCTAACCCTTACCCGAACCCTAAACCTAACCCTATCACTAACCCGTATGGTAAACAACCAAACCCTAACCCTAATCGTAAACGTTACCGGTATCCTAACCCTAACGATAACCCTAACCGTAACCCTTTCCAGTACAGTAACCCTAACACTAACCCTTACCCTAACCCTAAACCTTACCTGAACCCTAAACCTAAATCTAAACCTAACCTGTACCATAACCCTAACCCTAACCCAAAACCAAACCATAACCCTTACCCATACCCTAACCCTAACCCAAACACTAACCCTAACCCAAACCATAACCCTTACCCATACCGAAACCTTAACCCTAACCCTAACCCTAACCCTAACCCTAACCTGTACCGTAACCCTAAACCTATCCCTAATCCTAACCACAACCCTTACCCGTACCCTAACCCTATCCCTAAACCTAACCCTAACCCTAACCCTAACCGTAACCCTTACCCATACCCTAAACCTAACCCTAAACCTAACCCGTACCCTAACCCTAAACTTAACCTAAGCCTAAACCTAAAGATAATCCTTACCCATACCCTAACCCTAACCCTAATCCTAACAATAAACCTTACATGAACCCTAACCCTAAACCTAACCCGTATCATAACCCTAACCCTAACCCTAATCCTAAGCGTAAACCTTACCCGTACACTAACACTAACCCTAACACTAACCCTAACACTAACCGTAACCCTTACCTGTACCCTAAACCTAACCCTAACCCTAACCCTAACCGTAACCCGAACACTGACCCTAAGCCCTATTCCTAACCCTAACCCGTACCGTAACCCTAACCCAAACCCTAACCCTAACCCTACCCTTATCCGTACCGTAACCCGAAACCTATCCCTAACCCTAATCATAACCCTTACCTGTACCCTAACCCTAACACTAACCCTAAACCTTACCCGAACCCTAAACCTCAACTTAACCCTAACCGTAACCCTTACCCGTACCCTAACCCTAACCCTAATCCTAACTCTAACCCTAACCCTAACCCTAACCGTAATCCTTACCAGACCCCAACCCTAACCCTTACCCGAACCCTAACCCTAAACTTAACCCTAACCGTAACCCTTACCTGTACCCTAACCCTAACACTAACCCTAACCCTAACCCTTACCCGAACCCTAAACCTCAACTTAACTCTAACCGTTACCCTTACCCGTACCCTAAACCTAACATTAACCCTAACACTAACCGTAAACCTTACCCGTACCCTAAGCCTAACTCTAAACCTAACCCTATCTCTAACCGTAACCCTTAACCGTACCATAACCCTAACTCTAACGCTAACACTTAACCGACCCTAACCCTAAAACTAACCCTAACCCTAACCCGTACAGTTAGCTTAATTCGAACCCTAACCCTAACCCTTACTCTAACCCTTACCCTAACCCTAAACATTACCCGACCCTTACCCGAACCCTAAACCTAACCCTAACACTAACCCGTACCGTAAACATAACCTAACCCTAATCCTAATTGTAACCCTTACCTGTATCGTAACCCTAACCCTACACTAAACCTCACCCTAATCCTTACCCTAACCCTAACCCTAAACCCAACACTAACACATACCTTAACCCTAACCCTAACCCTAACCGTAATTCTTACCTGTACACTAAACCTAACCCTAACCATAACCATAACCATAAACATAACCCTAACCGTAACGCTTACCCGTACCCTATCCCTAACCCTAACCTAACCGTAACCCTTACCCGACCCCAAACGTAAACCTAACCCTAACCCTCACAATAACCGTAACCCTTACCCGTACTTTAACTCTCACCCTAACTCTAACCCTAACCCCTACCGTAACCCTAACCCGAAACCTAACCCCAAACCTTACCAGAACCCTAACCCTATCCCTAATCCTAACCCGAACCGTAACCCTAACGCTAAGCCTAACTGTAATCGTAACCCTTACCCATACCCTAACCCTAACCCTACCCCTAACCCGAACCCTAACCCTAAACCTTACCAGAACCCTAACCCTATCCCTAATCCTAACCTGTACCATAACCCTACCCTAACCCTAACCCAATCCGTAACCCTTACCCATACCCTAACCCTAACCCTTACACGTACCATAACTCAAACCCTAACAAGTATGGTAACCCTAAACCTAAAACTAACCCTAACCCGAACCCTTACCCGAACCCTAAACCTAACCCTAATCCTAACCTCTACCGTTAACATAACCCTAACCCTAAACCTGATTGAAACCCTTGCCCGTATATTAACCCTAACCCTCACCCTAACTGTAAGCCTTACCCATACTGTAACCCGATCCCTAAACCTAACCCTAACCTTAACCCATACTGTAACCCTAACCCTAACACTAACCATAACCATAACCATAACTGTAACCATTACCCGTACCCTAACCGTAAACCTAACCCTAACTGTAAACCTTACCCATACTCTAACGCTAACCCTAATCCTAAACCTTACCCTAATCCTAACCCTAACCCTAAACTTAACCCTAACCCTAACTGTAACTCTTACCCGTACCCTATGTATAACCCTCACCCGTACCCTAACCCTAACCCTAACCCTAATCCTTCCCGAACCATAAACCTAGCCCTAACCCTAACCCTAACCCTAGCACGTACCGTTACCTCACTCGAACACTAACCCTAATCCTAACCCTAACCCTAACCCTAACCCTTACCCGAATCCTCACCCTAATCCTAACCCGTACCGTAACCCTCACCCTAACCCCAACACTAACCCATACCATAACCAATACCCTAAACCTAAACCTAACTGTAACGCTTACACATACACTAAGCGTAACCCTTACTCGTACCCTAACCCCTTCACGAACCCTAAACCTTACCCTAATGCTAACCCTAACCCTAACCCATCCCGAAACCCTAACCGCAACGCTAATTGTAACCCTTACCCTTACCCTAAGCATAACACTTCCCCGTACCCTAAACCTTTCCCGAACCATAAACCTAACCCTAAACATAACCCTAATCCTAACCGTAACTCTTACCCATTTCCTAAGCCTAAACCTAACCCTAACCCTAACCCTAACCCAAAAGCTTACCCAAACCCTAACCCTAACCCTATCCCGTACGGTAACCCTAACCCTAAAACTAACCCTACTGGTAACCCTTACCCGTAATCTAACCCTAAATCTAACCCTAACCCTAACACTAACCGTAACTCTTACGTGTACCTTAACCCTGACCCTAAACCTTACCCAAATCCTAACCCTATCCCTAAACCTAAACCTAACCCTAACCCTAACTCGTACCGTAAATCTAACCTGAACCCTAACCCTAAAACTAAGCGTAGTGCTAACCCTAAACCTCACCCGAACCCTAACACTAACTCTAACACTAACCCGTAAAGTAACCCTAACCATAAACCTAACCCTAACCCAAACCATAACCATTACACGTATCCTAACTCTTACTTGTACCCTAAACGTAACCCTCACCCTCACGGTAATCTTTCCAGTACCCTAACGCTAACCTTAATCCGAACCCTTACCAGAAACCTAACCATAACCCTAACCCTAACCCGTACCGTAACTCTAACCCTAAACCTAAACTTAACCCTTACTCATACACTAACCCTAACCCTAACCTAAACCTAACACTAACCATAACCCTTAGCTGTACCCTAACCCTAACCCTTACCGAAACCCTATCCCTAACCCTAACCCTAACATGTACTGTAACCCTAAACCTAACCCTAACTCTAACCGTAACCCTTACCCGTACCCTAACCCTAGACCTAACCCTAACCCTAACCCTAAACCATACCGTAACCCTAAACCTAACCATATCACTAACCGTAACCATAACCCTTACCCGTTACATAAACCTAACCCTAAACATAATTCTAACACTTACCCAAATCCTAACCCTAACCCTAACTCGTACCGTAAGCCTAACCCTAACCTTCACCCTAACCCTAACCGTAACCCTTACCCGACCCTAACCCTAACCCTAACGCTAACAATAAACCGAACCCTAACCGTAACCCTTTCCGTACCCAAAACCTAACACTAACCCTAACCCTAACCGTAACCCTTACCCATACCTAACCCTAACTCTAAACCTAACCCTAATTCTAACCCTAACCCTTACCCAAATACTAAACCTAACCCTATCCCTAAGCCATACCGTACCCCTAACCCTAACCCGTACCTTAAAACTAAACCTAACAGTACCACTTACCCGAACCCTAAACCTAACCCTAAACCTAACCGTAACCCTTACCCGTACCCTAAAACTTACCCTAACTCTAACCCTAACTAGTACCGTAACCCTAACCCGAACCCTAACCATAACCATAACCCGTGTTATAAACCTAACCCTAACTCTTACACTAACCCGAAACGTAATCCTTGCCTTAACCCTGACCCTAATCCTAACCCTAACCCTAACCCGAAACCGTACCAAACCCTAACCCTAATCCTAACACTAATCCTAAACGTAACCCTTAACGTACCCTAATTCTAACCCTAACACTAACCCTAACCCTTACCCGAACCATATCCCTAAACCTAACCCTAACCCGTACCATAACCCAAACCCTAACCCTAACCATAACCCTTACCCGAACCCTAACCGTAACCGTAACCCTAACCTTAACCCTTACCTGTACCCTAAACCTAACCCTGACCCTAACCCAAACCATAACCCTTACACATACCTTAACCCTAACCCTAAACATAACCATTACCCGTACCCTAACCCTAACCCGAACCCTAAACCTAAACCTCACCGCACCATAACCCTAACCCTAATCCTAACCTTAACCCGTACCGTAACCCTAAACCAAAACTTAACCCTCACCCTAAGCGTAACCCTTACCCGTACCCTCACCCTAACCCTAAGCCTAACCGTAACCCTTACCCGTACCCTAACCATAACTCTAAACCTAACCTAAACGTAACCCTTACCCGTACCTTAATCCTAAACTAAACCTGAACCCTAACCCTTACCCTAATCCTAACCCTAAACCTAACCCGGTACCGAAACCCTAACCCTAACACTACACCTAACCCTACCCTAACCCGTACAGTAAACCGCAACCTAACCCTAACCCTAACACTAATCCTAACCGTAACCCTTACCGTACCCTAATTCTAACCCTAACACTAACTCTAACCCTTACCCGAACCATATCCCTAAACCTAACCCTAACCCGTACCATAACCCAAACCCTAACCCTAAACATAACCCTTACCAGAACCCTAACCGTAACCCTAACTGTAACCCTAACCTTAACCCTTACCTGTACCCTCACCCTAACCCTAAGCCTAACCGTAACCCTTACCCGTACCCTAACCATAACTCTAACCCTAACCTAACCGTAACCCTTACCCGTATCCTAACCATAACTCTAACCCTAACCTAACCGTAACCCTTACCCGTACCTTAATCCTAAACTAAACCTGAACCCTAACCCTTACCCTAATCCTAACCCTAAACCTAACCCGGTACCGAAACCCTAACCCTAACACTAAACCTAACCCTACCCTAACCCGTACAGTAAACCGCAACCTAACCCTAACCCTAACCCTAAACCTACCGTAACCCTTACTGTACCCTAATCATCACCCTAAACTTAACAATTACCTGAACCCTAACCCTAACTCTAACCCTTATCAGAATCCTAACCCTAACCCTAATCTGTAACGTAACCCTAATCCTATCCCTAACCCTAACCTTAACCCTTACCCGTACCCTTAACCCAACCCTAACCCCAACCCTAACCATAACCCTTACACGTACACTAACCCTATCCCTAACCCTAACCCTAACCCGTTCCGTAACCCTAACCATAACCCTATCCCTAACTCTAACCCGTACAATAACCCTAACCCTAACCCTAACCCTAAACCTTACCCGAACCCTAACCCTAACCCTAAACCTAACCCGTACCATAACCCTAACCCTAATCCTAAAACTAACCATAAACCTTACCCGTACACTAACCCTATCTCTAACCCTAGACCTAAACCTAACCCTAACCCTAAGACTAAACCGTACCCTAAACCTAAACCTAACCCTAACCCTAACCGTAACCCTTACCCGTACCATAAACCTAACACTCCCTCTAACCCTAAACCTAACTCTTATCCGAACCCTAACCCTAACCCTAACCCTGAACCTAACCCTAACCCGTACCGTAAACCTAACCATAAGCATAACCCTAACCCTAACCCTAACCCTAAACCTTACCCTAACCCTAACCGTAACCATTACCCGTACCCTAACCCTTACCCTAACTCTAACCCTATCCCTAACCGTAACCCTTACCTGTACACTAACCCTAACCCTAAACCTTATTGTAACCATTACCCGTAACCTAACCCTAACCCTAACTCTAACCCTAAACCTAACACTAACCGTAATCCTTACCTGTTCCCATAACCTAACACTCACCATAACCATAACCCAAACCCTAACCCTTACCCGACCCTAACCCTAACCCTAACCCTAACCATAAACCTTACCCGTACCCAAACCCTAACCCTAACCCTATCCCTAATACTTACCCTAACCCTAAACCTAACCCTAATCTGTACTGTAAAACTAACCCTAATCGTAACCCTTACCCGTACCCTAACCCTAACCCTCACTCTAAACCTAACCCTTACCCAAAACCTAAACCTAACCCTAAACCTAACCCTAACCCGTACCATAACCCTAACCCTAACCCTAACCCTAACCCAACCTGAACCCTAACCTTAACCCTAACCCTAATCTGAACCGTAATCCTAACCCTAACCCTAACCCTAAACCTAACCCTAACCTTAACTGTAACACGCACCGTAACCCTAACCCTAACCCTAAACCTTACGTGACCCTAACCCTTACCTTAACCGTAACCGTAACCCTAACCGGTACAGTAACTCTAACCCTAACACTAACCCTAACCCTAACCGTAACCCTTACCGGTACCCTAACCTCAACCCTAACTCTAACCCTAACCCTAACCCTAACCCTAACCCTAACCCTAACCGGAACACTTACCCGTACAAAACTCAAACCCTGAAACTTACCCGAAAGCTAACCGGAAACCTAACACTAACCCTATCCTGTACCGAAACCCTAACCATAACACTAACCCTAACACTAATCGTAATCCTGACCCATACCCTAACCCTAACCCTAACCCTAAACCTAAGCCTAACTCTAACCCTTACCCGAACCTTAACCCTAAACCTAACCCTAACCCATACCGTAACCTGATCCCTAACCCAAAACCTAACCCTAACCCGTACCGTTACCCTAACCCTAACCATAACACTAAACCTTACCCGAACGCTAACCCTAAACCTAACCTTAACCCGTACCGTAACCCTAACCCTAACCCTATCGAAACTGTAACACTTACCCGTACCCTAACCCGAACCCTAAACCTAACCGTAACCCTAACCCGTACCGTAACCCTAAGCCTTACCCTAACCCTAACCATAAAACTTACCTGTACCCTAATCCTAAACCTAACCCTAAAACGAACCCTAAACCTAACCCTAGCCCTAACCCTAACCCTAACCATAACCTTAACCGTAACAGTTACCCGTTCCCTAACCCGAACCCTATTCCTGACCCTAAACCTAACCCTAACCCTAAACCTAACCCTAACCCTAATCCGAACCCTAACCCTATCCCTAAAACTATCCCGTACAGTAAACCTAACCCTAACAGTAACCATAATCATAACCCTTACCCATACCTTAACCCTAACCCTAACCGTAAACCTTACCGGAACCCTAACCCTAACCCTAACCCTAACCCTAAGCCGTACCGTAACCCTAACCCTAAACCTAACACTCACCGTAACACTTACCCGTACCCTAAACAAACCCTAACGCTTACCCTAACCCGTACCGTAACCCTCACCCTAACCCTCATCCTAACGGTAACCCTTACCCGTACCCTAACCCTAAACCCTAAAACTAACCTTAAACCTAAACCTAAGCCTAAACCATACCCTAACACTAAACCTAAACCTAAACCTAACCGTAACCCTTACCCGTACCCTAACCCTAACCCTCACTCTAAACCTAACCCTTACCCAAAACCTAAACCTAACCCTAAACCTAACCCTAACCCATACCATAACCCTAACCCTAACCCTAACCCTAACCCAACCTGAACCCTAACCTTAACCCTAACCCTAATCTGAACCGTAATCCTAACCCTAACCCTAAACCTAACCCTAACCTTAACTGTAACACGCACCGTAACCCTAACCCTAACCCTAAACCTTACGTGACCCTAACCCTTACCTTAACCGTAACCGTAACCCTAACTGGTACAGTAACTCTAACCCTAACACTAACCCTAACCCTAACCGTAACCCTTACCGGTACCCTAACCTTAACCCTAACTCTAACCCTAACCCTAACCCTAACCCTAACCCTAACTGGAACCCTTACCCGTACAAAACTCAAACCCTAAACCTTACCCGAAAGATAACCGGAAACCTAACACTAACCCTATCCTGTACCGAAACCCTAACCATAACACTAACCCTAACACTAATCGTAATCCTGACCCATACCCTAACCCTAACCCTAACCCTAAACCTAAGCCTAACTCTAACCCTTACCCGAACCTTAACCCTAAACCTAACCCTAACCCGTACCGTAACCTGATCCCTAACCCAAAACCTAACCCTACCTCGTACCGTTACCCTAACCCTAACCATAACACTAAACCTTACCTGAACGCTAACCCTAAACCTAAACTTAACCCGTACCGTAACCCTAACCCTAACCCTATCGAAACTGTAACACTTACCCGTACCCTAACCCGAACCCTAAACCTAACCATAACCCTAACCCGTACCGTAACCCTAAGCCTTACCCTAACCCTAACCATAAAACTTACCCGTACCCTAATCCTAAACCGAACCCTAAAACTAAACCTAAACCTAACCCTAACCCTAACCCTAACCATAACCTTAACCGTAACAGTTACCCGTTCCCTAACCCGAACCCTATTCCTGACCCTAAACCTAACCCTAACCCAAAACCTAACCCTAACCGTAAACTTACCCGTACCCTAACCCTAAACCTAACCCGAAAACTAACCCTAAACCTAACCCTAAGCCTAAACCGTACACTAACAGAAAACCTAACCCTTAACCTAACCGTAAACCTTACCCCTACCCTAACCCTAACCCTACCACTAACCCTAAACCTATTACCCGAACCCTAACCCTAACCCTAACCCTACCCGTAAAGTAACCCTAAACCTAACCCTAAAACTAACCCTAATCCTAACCCTAACCGGAACCCTTACCCGTACCCTAACCCTATACTTAACCCTAACCCAAACACTTACCCTAAGACTAAACCTAACCCTAACCCGTACCGTAACCCTAACCCTAACAACCCTAACCCTAACCCTAACCGTAACACTTACCTGTACCCTTACCCTAACCCTAACTCTATAACTAACACTAACCCTAACCGTAACCCTTACCCGTACCATAACCCTAACCCTAACCCTTCCCCGAACAATAAACCTAACCCTAAACTTAACCCTATCCTGTCCCATAAACCTAACCATCATCCTAACCCTAACACTAACCGTAAACCTTACCCGTACCCTTACCCTAACCCTCAACCTAATCCTAACCCTAAACCTAACCCTTACCCGAACACAACCCTAAACCGAACCCTAACCCATAACGTAATCCTAAACCTAACCTTAAACATAACACTAACCCGAACCATCATGGTTACCCGTACCCTAACCCTAAAACTAATCCAAATCCTTACCCGAAACCTAACCCTAAACATAACCATAACCCGTAATGTTACCCTAACCCTAAACCTAACCCTGACACTAATCCTAACCGTAACCCTTACCCGTACCCTAAAGCTAAACCTAACTCTAATTCTAACCCTTACCCAAACCCTAACCCTAACCCTAACCCTAACCCGTACCGTAACCCTAACCCTAAGCCAAACCGTAACCCTTACCCGTATCCTAACCCTAACCCTAACTGTAACCCTTTCCCGTACCGTAACCCTAACCCTAACCGTAACCCTAACACTTTCCCTAACCCTAAACATAACCCTAACTCGTCCCGTAAACCTAACCCTAGCCCTTACCCTAACCGTACACTTACCCGTACCTTAACCCTAACGATAAATCTATACCTAACCCTAACGCTAACCGTAACCCTTACACGTACCCTAACCCTAACCGTAAGCCTTACCCGATCCCTAATCCTAACCCTAAACTTAACCCTATCCTATACCGTAAACCTAACCATAACACTAACCGTAATCCTTACCCGTACCCTAACCATAACCCTCCCCCTAATCCTAACCCTAACCGTAACACTTACCCGTACCCTAAACCTTACCCTAACCCTAAACCTAACCGTATCTGTTACCTTTACCCTAACTCTAACCCTAACCCTAACCCTAACCTGTACCGTAACCCTATCCATATCCCTAAACCTAACCGTAACACTTACCCGAACCCTAACACCAACCCTAACCCTAAACCTAACCCTTACCTGAACCATAACCGTAACCCTAACCCTAACCTTAAACTTAACCCTTACCCGTACCCTAACCCTAGCCTAACCCTAACCGTAACCCTAACCCGTACCCTAACACATACCCTAACCCTAACCATAACCATAACCCTTAACCGGACCCTACCATACCCGAATCCTAACCCTACACCTAACCCGCTTCATAACCCTATCCCTAAACCTAACCCTAACCCGTACCGTAACCCTAACCCTAACACTCCTCTATCCATAACCATTAACTGTACCCTAACCCTAACCCGAACCCTAACTCTAAACCTAACCCTCTCGATAACCCTATCCCTAAACCTAACCCTAACCCGTACCATTACTCTAACCCTAACCCTAAACCTAACATTAATCCCAACCGTAACCCTTAACCATACCCTAACGCTAACCCTAACCCTAACCCTTACATGAACCCTAACCCAAACCCTAACACTAAACCGTACCGTATCCCTAACCCTAACCCTAACCGTAACCCTTACACGTACCCTAAACCTAACCCTAACCCTAACCCAAAGCCTAATACGTACCATAACCCTAACCCTAACCCTAACCGTAACCCATTCCTGAACCCTAACCCTAAACCTAACCCAACCCTAACCATAACGCTTACCCGTACCCTAACCCTAACCCTAACCTTAACAATAACGCTTATCCGTACCCTTACCCTAACCCTAACCCTAAACTTAACCGTAACCCTTACCCATACCCTAACCCTTACCCTAACTCTAACTCTAACTCTAACCCTAACCGTAAACCTTACCCATACCCTAACCCTAACCCTAACCCTTACCCGAAACCTAACCCTAACCCTAACGGTAACCATTACCCGTACCCTAACCCTAACCCTAACTCTAACCCTAACACTAACCGTAATCCTTACCCGTACCCGAAACCCAACCCTCACCATAACCATAACCCTAACCATAACCCTTACCCAAACCCTAAAACTAAACCTACCCTAGCCCGTACCGTAACCCTAACCCTAACCCTAACCCTAAACCTAACACTAAGCCGAACGTAACACTTAGCTGTACCCTAACCCTAACACTAATCGTAACCCTTACATGAACCCTACACTAACCCTAACCATAACACTAATCCTAAACGTAACCCTTAAGTATACCCTTACGCTAACCCTAACCCTAACACTTAAGCGAACCCTAACCCTAACCCTAACCCGGAACGTAACCCTAACCCTAACCGTAACCCTTACACGTACCCTAAACCTAACCCTAAACCTACCCTAGCCCGTGCCGTAACCCTCACCGTAACCCTAAACCTAACACTAAACCTAACCGTAACCCTTACCCGTACCCTATCACTAACCCTAACCCTAACCCGAAATCTAAGCATAACCCTAACCCGCTACCGTAACCCTAAACCTAACCCTAAACCTAACCCTAACCCTAGGCTGTACAGGAACCCTTACCCTAATCCTAACCCTCACCCTAACCCTAACCGTAACCCTTACCCGTACTCTAACCCTAACCCTAACCCTTACCTTACCGTAACGCTAACACTAACCCTAACCCTTACCCGACCCTAACCCTAACCCTAACCCTAAGCATAACACTTACCCGTAACCTAACCCTAACCCTAACCCTAACCTGTACTGTAACCCTAACCCTAACGATAAACGTAACCCTTACCCGTACCTTAACCTTAACACTAACCCTTACCCGAAACCAAAACCTAAACCTAAACCTAACCCTATCCTGTACCGTAACCCTAACCATAACCCTAAACCTAACAGCAACCGTAATCCTTACCCGTACCCTAATCCTAAACCTTACCTAACCCTAAACCTAACCCTAAGCCTTACCCAAATCCTAACCCTAAATCTAACATTAAACCTAACCCTAATCCTAAACGTAAACATCACCCGTACCCTAACCCTAACCCTAACCCTAACACTAACTGTAATCCTTACCCGTCCCCGAAACCTAACCCTCACCATAACCCTAACCCTAACCCTAACCATTACCTGAACCCTAACCCTAAACCTACCCTAGCCCGTACCGCAACCCTAACCCTAACCCAAACACTAAACCTAACACTAACCCGAACAATAACACTTAAATGTACCCTAACCCTAACACTAATCCTAACCCTTACCCGAAATCTAAACCTAAACCTATCCCTAATCCATACCATTACCCTAACCCTAACCCTAACCCTAACCCTAACACTAAACCTAACACTAACCCGAACAATAACACTTCAATGTACCCTAACCCTAACACTAATCCTAAACTTATCCGAAACCTAAACCTAAACCTATCCTTAATCCGTAACGTTACCCTAACCCTAACCCTAACACTAATCCTAACCGTAGCCCTTACCCGTACCCTAACCCTACCACTAACCCTAAACCTAACCCTAACCCAAACCCTAACCTGTACCCTAACCCTAACCCTAACCCTACCCCTAACCCTAACCTTACCCGACCCTAACCCGTAACATAACCCTACCCATAAAGTAACCCTAACCCTAACCCTAAAACTAACCTTAACCCTAACACTATCGGAACATTTACCCGTACCCTTACCCTATCCCTAACCCTAACCCTAACACTTACCCTAACACTACACCTAACCCTAAACCATACCGTAACACTAACCCTAACACTAACACTAACCCTAAACTTAACCGTAACACTTACCATTACCCTAACCCTAACCCTAACTCTATAACTAACGCTAACCCTAACCGTAACCCTTACCCGTAACCTAACCCTAACCATAACCCATAGCCGAACCCTAACCCTAACCCTAAAATTAACCCTATCCTGTACCGTAAACCTAACCATCACCCTAACCCTAACACTAACTGTAAACCTTACCCGTACCCTAAACCTTACCCACAACCTAATCCTAACCCTAACACAACCCTTACCCGAACCCAACCCTAACCGAAATCTAATCCATAACATAATCCTAACCCTAACCCTAAACCTAACACTAACCCGAACCATAACACTTACCCTTACCCTAACCCTAACACTAATCCAAAACCTTACACGAAACGTAACCCTAAAGCTAACCATAACCTGTAACGTTACCCTTACCCTAAACCTAACCCTAACACTAATCCTAACCGTAATCCTAACGCTAAACCTAACTCTAACCCTAACCCTTACCCAAACCCTAACCCTAACCCTAACCTGTACCGTAACCCTTACCCTAACCCAAACCGTAACCCTTACTCGTATCCTAACCCTAACCCTAACCCTAACTGTAAACCTTACCTGTACCCTAAACCTTACCCTAACTCTAAGCCTAACCCTAACATTAATCCTAACCGTAACCCTCACCTGTACCCCAACGCTAAACCTAACCCTAACCCTAACCCTAATCCTAACACTAACCCTAACACTAACCAGTACTGTAACCCTACCATAACACTAACCCTAACCGCAACACTTACCCGAACCCTAACACTAACCCTAACCCTAAAGCTAACCCTTTCCCGAACCAAAACCGTAACCATAACCCTAACCTTAAATTAACCCTTACCTGTACCCAAACCCTAACCCTAACCCTAACCCAACTGTAACCCTTACCCGTACCCTAACCCTAACCCTAACCATAACCCTTACCTGTACCCAAACCCTAACCCGAACGCTAACCGTAAACCTAACCCGCTCCAGAACCCTACCCCTAACACTAACCCTAACCCGTAACATAACCATAACCCTAGCCATCACCCTATCCGTAACCCTTACCCGTACCCTAACCCTAACACTAACCCTAACCCTACCCCTTACACTAACCCTAACCCTAAACCTAAACCTAACTCTAACCCTAACACGTACAGTAACCCTAACCGTACCCTAACCCTCACACTAAACCTTACCCTAACCGTAACAGTTACCCGTAATCTAAACATAATCGTAACCCTAACCCTAACCCTACCCTGAACCATAACCCTATCCCTAACCCTAACCCGTAGATTAACCCTAACCCTAACACTAACCCAAACCGTAACCCTTACACGTACTCTAACCCTAACTGTAACCCTAACCCTTACCAGAACCCTAACACTAACCCTGAACCTAGCCCTAACCCTATCCGTACTGTAACCCTAACCCTAACCCTAACCGTAACACTTACCCTTACCCATACCCGAACCCTAACCCTAAACCTAACCCTAACCGTAACCCTGACCCGTAACCTAACCCTAAACCTAACCCTAAAATTAACCCTAAGCCTAAACCATACCGTAACACTAAACCTAACCCTAAACCTAACCGTAACCCTTACCCGTTCCCTAACCCTAAAATAACCCTAACCCTAAACCTAACCCTTAACCAAAACCTAACCTTAAACCTAACCCTCACCCATACCGTAACCCTAACCATAACCCTAACTGTAACCCTTACCCGTACCCTAACCCTAACCTTAACACTTACCCAAACCCTAACCTTAAGCCTAACCCTAACCCTAATCCTAACCGTAACCCGTACAATAACCCTAACCCTACCCCTTAACCATAACCCTAACCAAAACCGTGACCATTACCTGTACCCTAACCCTAACCCGAAACCTAACCCGAATATTACCCTAACCTTAAACCTAACCCTAATCCGTACCATAACCGTAACCCTAACCCTAACCCTAAACCTAACCCTACTCTAACCCGTACAGTAACCCTAACCATAACCCTAACCCTAACCCTAATCCTAACCCTAACCCGTACCTTAACCCTTACCCATACCCTAAACCTAACCCTAACCCTGAACCGCACCGGAACCCAAACCCTAACCCTGACCCTAACCCGTACAGTATCCTAAACCTAACCCCAACCCTAACCATAACCCTTACCCGTAACCTAAACCTAACCCTAACCCTGAACCGCACCGGAACCCAAACCCTAACCCTAACCCTAACCCGTACAGTATCCTAAACCTAACCCTAACCCTAACCATAACCCTTACCCGTAACCTAAACCTAACCCTAACCCTAACCCTAACCAACCGTAACATTTACCTGTACCCTAAACCTTACCCTAACGCTAACACTAACCCTAACCGTAACCCTGACCCGTACCCTAACCCGAACCCTAAACCGAACCCTTAACCGAAACCTAAACCTAAACCTAACCCTAACCCATACCGTAACCATAACCCTAACCCTAACCCTAACTGTATCCCTTACCCGTACCATAAAACTTACCCTAAAAGTAACCCTAACCGTAACCATTACCCGTAACCTAATCCTAAACCTAAACTTAAACCTTACGCGAACCCTAACCCTAACCATAACCCTTACCCGTACCCTAAAGCTAACCCTAATCCTAACCCTAAACCGCACCGTAACCCTAACCCTAACCCTAATCCTAACCAGTACCGTACCCTAATCCTAACACTAACCCTAACCTTAACCCAAAGCTGTACCCTAACCCTAACCCGTTCCATAACCCTTAGAGCACCGTAACACTAACCCTAAACCTAACCCTTTCGCAAACCCTAACAAGAACCCTAATCCTAACCCTAACCCGGACCGTAACCATAAACCTCACCCTAACCCTAAACTTAACACTTACCCGTACCCTAACCTTAACACTAACGCTAACCCTACCCTAACCGTAACCCTTACCCGTACCCTAACCCAACCCTAACCCTAACCCTAAACCTAACCCTTAACCGAACCCTAACCCTAACCCTAACCATAACCATAACCGTAACCCTTACCCGTACCCTAACCATAACCCTAAACCTAAACTTAACCTAACCCTAACCCTAAGCCTAAACCGTACCCTACCCTAAACCTAACCCTAAACCTAACCGTAACGCTTACCCGTACCCTAACCCTAAACCTAACCCTAAACCTAGCCCTTACACGAAACCTAACCCTAACACTAACCCTATCACTAACCGTAAACATAAACCTTACCCGAACCCTAACCCTAACACTAAACCTAACACTAACCCTAACCGTAAACCTTACCTGAACCCTAACCCTAACACTAACCCCTACCGTAAACCTAACAGGAACCCTAACCGTAACCCTTACCCGTACCGAAACCCGTACCATAACCCTAAACCTCACCCTAAACCTAAACCTAACCGTAACCCTTACCCGAACCCTAACCCTAACCCTAACCCTAACAATAACCAGTACCGTAATCATAACCCAAACCATAACTGTAACCCTTACCCATACCCTAACCATAACCCTAAACTTAACCTAACCCTACCCCAATACGTAAACCGTACCCTAAACCTAAACCTAAACCTAACACTAACCGTAACGCTTACCCTAACCCTAACCCTAAACCTAACACTAACCCTAAACCTAAGCCTTACCCAGCACCTAACCCTAACCTAACACTAACCCTAACAGTAACCATAAACCTTATCCGTACCCTAACCTGAAACCTAACCCAAACCCTAACCCTAAACCTAACCCGAACTCTAACCCTAACACTAATCAGTACCGTAAACCTAACCCTAAACCTAACCCTAAGCATAACCCTTACCCGTACCCTAACACTAACCCTAACCCTAACCCTAACCGTAACTCTTACCCGTACCCTAAACTTAACCCTAAACCATAAACCTTACCCGTACCGTAACCCTTACCCTAACACGTACTGTATCCCTTACACGTACCCTAACTCTAACCTAACCCTAACCCTAACCCTAAACATAACCCTTACCCGAATGCTAACCCTTAACCTAACCCTAACCTGTACTGTAACCCTTACCCGTCCCTAACTCAAACCCTTAACCAAACCCTAACCCCAACCATAACCCGTACTGTACCCTAACCCTAACTCTAACCGTAACCCTTACCCGTTCACTAAACCTAACCCTAACCCTAACCCTAACCCTTACCGTACCTTAATCCTAACCCTATCCTAACCCTACCCCTAACATATACCCTCACCCTAAACCTAACCCTAACACTAACCCTAATCCGTACCATAGCCCTAACCCTAACCCTAAGCTAACCGTACCCCTAACATATACCCTCACCCTAAACCTAACCCTAACCCTAACCCTAATCCGTACCATAGCCCTAACCCTAACCCTAAGCTAACCCTAACCCTAAACCATACAGTACCCCTAACCAGAAACTTAACCCTAAACCGTACCGTAAACATTACCCGTACCCTAACCCGAACCCTAACCCAAATCCCTTACACGAACCCTAACCCTTACCATAACCCTAACCTGTACCGTAACCCTAGCGTACCGTAACCCTAAACCTAACCCTAACCCTAACTGTAACCCTTACACGTACACTAAAAGTAACCCTAAAAGTAACCCTAACCGTAATGATACCTGTCCCCTAACCCTAAAGCTAACCTTAACCCTAATGCGAACCCTAACCCTAACCTTAACCCTAACACGATCCTTAACACTAACACTAAACCTAAACATTAAACGAACCCTAACCCAAACCCTGACCCTAACTCGTACCGTAACCCTAACCCTAACCCTAACCCTAACCCTAACCCTAACCCTAACCGTAACACTTACCCGTGTGCTAAACATAACCCTAACTCTAAACCTAAACCTAACCCTATCCCTAAGCCTAAACCATACCCTAACGATAATCCGAACCCTAAACCTAACAGTAACCCTTACCCGTACCCTAACCCTAAACCTAACGCTAACCCTAACCCTAACCGTAACCTTTATCTGTTCCCTAAACCGAACCCTAACCCGAACACTAACCCTAATGTTTAACTGAATCCTAACCCTAAACCTAACCCTAACACGTACCGTAACCCTAACCCTAACACTAACCCTAACCCTAAACCTAACCCTAACACTAACTGTAACCCTTACCTGTACTCTAACCCTAACCAGAACGCTAACCCTAAACTTAACAGTAAATCTAACCCGTACCCTAACCCGAACCCTTACCCGAACCCTAACCCTAAACCTAAACCTAACCTTTAACCGAACCCTATCCCTAACCCATACCGTAAGCCTAACCCTAACCCTAACCCTAAACATAAGCCTTACCCGTACCCTCCCTAACCCTAACCCTAACCGTAAACCTAATCCATACTCTAACCCTAACCCTAAACCTAACTGTAACCCTTACCCATACCATAACCCTAACCCTAACACTAACGGTGACCCTTACCTGTACCCTAACCCTAACCCGAATGCTAACCCTAACCCTAACCGTAACTCTAACCCGTACCCTAACCCGAACCGTAACCCGAACCCTAACCGTAACCTTAACCGAGCCCTATCCCTAACACATGCCTTAAACCTAACCCTAACCCTATCATTAACCATAATCCTTACCCGTACCCTAACCATAACCCTAACCCTTAACCTAACCATAAACCTTACCCGTACCCTAAACCTAAACCTTACGCTAACCCTAAACCTAACTGTAAACTTTATCCATTCCCTAACCCGAATACTAACCCTAACACTAACCCTAATCCTTAACCAAACCCTAAACCAAACCCTAACCCTAACACTAACACTAACCGTAAACCTTACCCGTGCCCTAAACCTAACCCTAACGCTAACCCTATCCCTAACCGTAACCCTTAAACGTACCCTAACTCGAACCCTAACCCTAACCCTAACCCTTAACTGAACCCTAAGCCTAAACCTAACCCTAACACGTACCGGAACCCTAAACCTAACCCTCACCTAACGCTAACCCTAACAGTAACACTAACCTGTACGGTAACCCTAATCCTAATTCTAACCCTAACCCTAACCCGTCAGTAACCCTAACCATAACCCTAACCCTAACCCTAACCATTACCCATAACGCTAACCATAACCGTAACCCTAACCGGAACCCTTACCTGTACCCTAACCCTAACGTATCCCTACACTAACCGTAACCCTTACCGTTACCCTAACCCAAACCCTAATCCTAAGCCTAAACCTACCCTCAACCGAACCCTAATCCTAACCCTAACCTTAACCCGTACCGTATACCTAACCCTAGCCCTAACCCTAACACTTAAACGTACCCTAACACTAATCGTATCCGTAACCCTTACCCGTACCCTAACCCTTACCCTAACCCTAACCCTAACAGTAACCCTTATCCGTCGCCGAACCCTAACCCTAAAATTAACCCTAATCCTTTCCCAATCGCTTATCCTAACCCTAACGCTAACCCGTACTGTAACCCTTA
This sequence comes from Otocyon megalotis megalotis, assembly GCA_017311455.1. Lineage (NCBI taxonomy): Eukaryota > Metazoa > Chordata > Mammalia > Carnivora > Canidae > Otocyon > Otocyon megalotis. The sequence goes on along the minus strand of JAEUCK010008398.1, from coordinate 114,256 downwards.
CCCGAACCCTAACCCTAATCCTAACCCTAACCCTGATCCGTACCCTAACCCTAACCCAAAACCTAACCCTAAACTTACCTGAAGCCTAACCCTAACCCTAACCATAACCCTTACCCGTACCCTAACCCTAATCCTAACACTAACCTAAACCTTACCCGTACCCTAACACTAACACTAAACCTAAACCTTACCCGAACCCTAACCCGAACCCTAACCCTAAGCTTAACCTTAACCCTTACGTGAACCCTAACCCTAACCCTAAACCTAACCCTAAATGTAACCCTTACCCATTCCCTAAACCTAAACCTAACCTTAATCCTTACAGGAACCTTAACCCTTACCCTCACCCTAAACCTAAACCTAACCCGCACCAGACACTAAACCTAACCCTAACCCTAACCCTAACTCTAACCCTAACCGTAACACTTACCCGTACCCTAACCCTGAACCTAAACCTAACCTTTACCCGAATCCTAACCCTAAGCCTAACACTAACCCGTACCGTCACCCGAACCCTAACCCTAACCCTATCCCTAACCGTAAACCTTAACCGTACCCTAAACTAACACTAAACGTAATTCTAACCCTAACCCTAACCGTAAACCTTACCGGTACCCGAGACCTAACCATAACCCTAAACCTTACCCGACCCCTAATGCTAACCCTAACCCTAACCCTAACCCGTACCGTAACCATAACCCGAACCCTAACGCTAACCCTAACCCTAACCCCTACCCGAACCCTAACCCTATCCGTAAACTAAGCATAACCATAACCGTAAGTCTTACCCGTACCCGAACCTTAACCCAAAACCTAACCCTAACCCTTACACGTACCCTAACCCTAACCCTAACCCTAACACTAACTGTAACCTTTACCCGTACCCTAACCCTAAACCTTACCCTAACCCTAAACATAACCGTGACACTTACCTGTATCCTTACTCTAACCCTAACCCTTACCCGAACCCTAAACCTAATCCTAACCCTATCCCTAAATGTAATCCTTACCCGTACCCTAATCCTAACCGTAATCATAAATCTTACCCGTACCCTAACATTAACCCAAACCCTTACTGGTACCCTATCCCTAAACCTACCTATAAACCTTACCCAAACCCTACGCCTAACCCTAACCCGTACCTTAACCCTCACCCTAAACCTAACCCTAACCCGGAACCTAACCCTAACCCTAAACATAACCATAACCCTAACCTCAACCCTTAACCCTAACCACCCTAATCCTACCATAACCCTAACCCTTACCCGAACCCTCAACCTAACACTAACCCTAACCGTAATCCTTACCCGTACCATAACCATAACCATAACCCTAACCCTAAACCTTACCCGAACCCTAACCCTAAACCTAAACCTAACTCTAAACCTTAACCTACCATAACCCTAACGCAAACCCTAAACCTTACCTGAACCCTCACCCTAAACCTAACCCTAAACATAACCATAACCCTAAATTCAACCCTTAACCCTAACCACCCTAATCCTAACCCTAACCCTAACCCTAACCTTAACCTTACCCGAACCCTAACCCTAACCCTAAACCTAACCCGTACCGTAACCCTAACCCAACCCTAACCCGTAACGTAACCCTAACCCTAACCCTAACCCTAACCCTAACCCTAACCCTAACCCTTACCCGTACCTTAACCCTCACCCTAACCCGGACCCTAACGCTAACCCTAAACATAACCATCATCCTAACCTCAACCCTTAACCTAACCACCCTAATCCTAACCATAACCCTAACCTTACCTGAAGCCTAAACCTAACACTAATCCTAACCGTAATCCTTACCCATACCATAAACATAACCCTAACCCTAACCCTAAACCTTCCCCGAAACCTAACGCTAACCCTAAGCCTAACTCTAAACCGTACCCTAACCATAACCCTAACGCAAACCCTAAACCTTACCCGAACCCTCACTCTAACCCTAACCCTAAACATAACCATAACCCTAACCTCAACCCTTAACCATAACCACCCTAATCCTATCCATAACCCTAACCCTAACCCTAAACTTTACCCGAACCCTAACCCTAACCCTAACTCTAAACTGTACCCTAACCCTAACACTAACGCAAACCCTAAACCTTACCCTAACCCTAACCCTAACCCTACCCTACACTAACCGGTACCGTTCCCCTAACCCTAACCCTAACCCATACCGTAAACCTAACCCTAACCCTAAATCTAACCGAACTCTTACCCTAACCCTAACACTAAACGAAACCCTTTCCCTAACCCTAACCCTAACCCTTACCCTACACTAACCCTCACCCGTTTTGTAACCCTAACCGTAACCCTAACCCTAACTGTAACCCTTACCCATAACCTCACCCTAAACCTAACCCTAACCGTAAACCTTACCAGTACCCTAACCCTAACCCTAACATTAACACTTACCTGAACCCAAACCCTAAACCTAACCCTAAACCTAAACCTAACCCTAACACTTACCCTAAACCTAAGCACTGTCCCTAAACCTAACTCTAACGCTAACCCGTTACCTAAACCAACCCGTACCCTAAACCTAACCCTAAACCTAACCCTCCCTATCACTTACCCTAATCCGTAAGTTCCCGGAGTCAAGCTCACCCCCAGTCTCTCACAGTTCCACACGTCCTTCAGATTTTCGAACATCCTCACTAGACATGTTTGTCAGAAGCTCATAGGACACAAGGGGCTAACTGCAGGCTTCAATGCTTGTGTCTCCAGGTGCAGTAGAGCCGTATACATGGAACCTCAATTTACAATGTAACTATGTTCTCACGGCCGTAAGAACGAAGCAAGGGGAAAGCTGCCTTCGATGCTTGCTTCCTTTTGGGAGTTGAGCTCAAGGCAGGACCCTCCCGCATCCTGACTGCTTGTAGACATAGCTGCAAACATCCTTATGTTAGGTGCTGGGAGAGGTTGTGAGAAATGCATGTGGAAGCATCAGGCCTGTATTCAGGTGTATCTTGTTGAATACACTGATTTCCACCTGCCTTCTTCAATTAGAGTGTAGCCAGGTTCTAACGCCCATGTATGAGTGGGTAGCAGATATCTGCCTCGCAGGCATACACACTTCTGAGAGTTGAGCATACGGCTTGTGCCTCCCACGTCCTGCCTGCGGCTACACGTCGCTCCTAAAAGGCCTAGGCTCGATGCGTGGTGAAGTGTTGGGAGATGTAAGGGGAAATTCCCGGCCCACAATACTAGTGCCTCCAAGCTCAATCCAGCGATTTCCTAGTAATTCCTCTCTTAGACTGGTGTTACATACTAAGTTCCATACGTGAGAAGCTAGCTGAACGCAGTGTCCAAAGGCACCTTACTTCCGAGAGTTGAGCTCACACTGAGTTCCTCACACTTCCACACTGCCTGCAGAATGAGTTTCGAACATCTTCACCATGGACGCTTGTCAGAGGCTTGTGAGACACAAGTGGAATAATGCAGACCTGGAAGGTGCCTCCAGGTGCAGTAGAGTGGTATTCTTGGAACCTACTGACTTAGAATACTACTAGGTTCTCACTGCCATAAGAACGCAGCTCGTTGAAAGCTGGCTTCTAGGCATGCTTCCCTGTGAGAGCTGAGGTCAGGGCGGGACCCTCCCCCATCCTGACTGCCTGTAGACATAGGTCATAGCATCCTTACGTTAGTTGCTCGAAGAGGTTGTGTGAAATGCTTGTGGAAGTGACAGACGTGTACTCACGTGTATCTGAGTTCAATACAGCGATTGCCAACGTCCTTGTTCAATTCGAGTGTAGCTCGGTTCTAGGTCCCATCAATAAGTGTCTAGCAGACATCTGCCTGCAAAGCATACACACTTCTGAGAGTGGAGCTTATGAGCTGTAACTCCCACATCCTGACTGCCTGTACGGTTTGCTTCAACAGCATTTTGTTCTATGCGGGACAGGAGCGGAGTGAGGACCAAGTGTCGGCCTGGTCAATTTCGGGCAGAGCAGACTGCTGCCTGCAAGGCATGCACACTCCTTTGGACTGAGCTTATGGCTTGTACCTCCCACATGCTGAACGCCTGTACGCTTCGCTTCCAAAGGATTTCGTTCGATACGGGACACAAGTTTTGTGAGAGGCAAGTGTCTCTTAGCTCAATCCAGCAACTTCTGAAGAATTCATCCCTCACATGGGAGCTAAATACTAACTTACGATCCTGAGTTCCAAGTTGAAAGCTGTCTCTCTGGGGATCTTCCTTCTGAGAGATGAGCTGACACGCGGTCCTTCCCAGTTCCAAACTGCCTGCAGATGGATCTATGAACATCCTCACTAGACATGTTTGTCTGAAGCTAATGGGACGCAAGGGGCAAGCTGCAGGCTTCAATGGATGTGTCTCCAGGTGGTGTAGAGCAGTATTCACAAACATCCTCACTTACAATGCTGCTACGTTGTCACAGCCACAAGAATGCAGCTAGTAGAAAGCTGCCTTCCAGGCCTGCTTCCATTTGAGAGCTGAGCTCAGGGCAGGACCCTCCCGCATCCTCCCTGCCTGTAGAAGTAGCTGCTAACATCCTTATGTTAGGTGCTGGAAGAGGTTGTGTGAAAAGCTTGTGGAAGTGACAGGCCTGTACTCACTTGTATCTGAGTTCAATACAGCGATTGCCAACGTCCTTGTTCAATTCGAGTGTAGTTCGGTTCAAGCTCCCATCGATAAGTGTCTAGCAGACATCTGCCTGCAAAGCATACACACTTCTGAGAGTTGAGCTTATGGCCTGTACCTCCCACATCCTGACTGCCCATACGGCTCACTTCAACAGCATTTCGTTCTATGCAGGACAGGAGCGGATTGAGAACCAAGTGTCTGCCTGGTCAAATTTGCGCCTACTGGACTGCTACCTACAAGGTATACACACTCCTTTGGACCTAGCTTATGGCTTGTACCTCCCACATGCTGACCGCCTGTACGCTTCACTTCCAAAGGATTTCGTTTGATACGGGATGCAAGTTTTGTGAGAGGCAAGTGTCTCTTAGCTCAATCCAGCAACTTCTGAAGAATTCCTCCCTCATATGGGAACTACATACTAACTTCCAATCCTGAGTTCCTAGTTGAAAGTTGTGTGTCTGGGTTCGTCCTTCTGGGAGATGAGCTGACACGCTGTCCTTCCCAGTTCCACACTGCCTGCAGATGGTATTACGAACATCCTCACTAGACATGTTTGTCAGAACCTCATGGGACGCAAGGGGCAAGCTGCAGGCTTCAATGGTTGTTCTCCAGGTGGTGTAGAGCGGTATTCAAGGAACTTCCTGACTTACAATGCTGCTATGTTCTCATTGCCATAAGAACGTAGCTAGCTGAAAGCTGGCTTCTAAGCATGCTTCCTTGTGAGAGCTGAGGACAGGGCAGTACCCTCCCGCATCCTGCCTGCCTGTAGACGTAGCTGCTAACATCCATATGTTAGGTGCAGGGAGAGGTTGTGAGTAAAGCATGTGGAAGTGTCAGGCCTGAACTCATGTGAATCTGAGTTGAATACAGCGATTTCCAATGGCCTTCTTCAATCAGAGTGTATCAAGGTTCTAACTCACATGTATGAGTGGGTAGCAGACATCTGCCTCGCAGGCATACACACTTCTGAGAGTTGATCATACGTCCTGTACCTCCCACATCCTGCCTGCAGGTACACGTTGCTCCAAAAAGACCTAGGCTCAATGTGAGACTAAAGTGTTGGGAGAGGTAAGTGAAAAGTCCCAGTCCACAAAACTTGTGCCTCCAAGCTCAATCCACTGATTTCTTAGTAATTCCTCTCTTAGACTGATGCCACATACTAAGTGCCATATGTGAGAAGCTAGCTGAACACCGTGTCCCAAGACAAGTTACTGAGAGTTACTGAGAGTTGAGCTCACACCCAGTGCCTCACAGTTCCACACTGCCTGCAGATTGAGTTTCGAACATCTTCACCCTAGACGTTTGTCAGAGGCTTGTGAGATGCAAGTGGAATAATGTAAACCTGGAAGGTTTCTCCAGGTGCAGTAAAGTGGTATTCTTGGAAACTAATGACTTAGAATACTGCTATGTTATCACTGCCAGAAGAACGCAGCCAGTTGATTGCTAGAAGAGATTGTGTGTAAAGCCTGTGGAAGTGACAGTCATGTACTTAGACACATAACCTCACCCGTACCCATAACCTAACCCTAACCCGTACCCTAACCATAACACTTACCCAAACCTTAACCCCTTACCCCTAACCCGAACACGTACCCTAACCCAAAACCTACCCGGACTCTTACTGTTAGGGTATTCCCTAACAGTACCCCAACCGTAATGCTAACCCTAACCCGTACCCTAAGAAGTAACCTAAACGTAAACCTACCAAACCATTAACCCAAACCCCAATCTGCCACCATAACCTAACACGAACGCTTACCCTAACCTGGACACGTACCCTAACCCCAAGCATAACCCTAAACCAAAACCTAACCCGTACCCATTCCCTAACCCTAAATCTAACTTTACCCGTACCATAACCTGTACCCTAACCATTACACTAACCCGTACCAGAACCCTAAGCCTAACCCTAAACCAAACCCTAATTCGTACCCTAACACTAACCCTAATCCTAACACTAACCCTAAACCGTACCCTAACCCTAACACTAAGCCTAACCCTAACCCATACGGTAACCCTAACCCTAACCCAAAACCTAACCCTAACACTAACTGTAACCCTTACCCATACCCTAACCGTAACCTTAACCCTAAACCTAACCCTGACCCTAACTCTATCCCTAACCGTAATCCTTACCCGTACCCTAACCCTAACTCTAACCCTAATCCTACCCCTAACCCTATCCGAACCCTATCCCTATACCCAACACTAACCAGAACCGTAACCCTAACCCTAACCATATCCCTTAACCGTACCTAAACCTAATCCTAACCCTTACCCGAACCCTAAACCTAACCCTAACCTTAACGCTAACCATAATCCTAATCCTAACCCTTACCCGAAACCTAAGCCTAACACTAAACCTAACCCTAACTTGTACCGTAACCCTAACCCAAATCCCTAACCCGTATCATAACCCTAACCCTAAACCTAACCCTAACCCTAAGCCTATCCCTAAACAGTACTGTAAGCCTAACCCTAACCATAACCCTTACCCGTACACTAACCCCTAACCCTAACCCTAAACCTAACCCTAATCCTAACCCGTACCGTAACTCTAACCGTAACCCTAACCATTACCTGAACCCTACCCTAACCCTAACACTAAACCTAAACCTAACTCTAACCCATACCGTATACCTAACCGTAACCCACCCCTACCCTAACCCTAACCCTAACCGGAAACCTTACCCGTACCCTTACACTATCTCTAACCATAACCGTAAAAGTTACCCCTACCCTAACCCTAACCCTAACCATAACACTTACCCGAACCCTAAAGCTAAGCTTAACCCTAACCCTAACCCGTACCTGAACCCTAAACCTAACCCTAACCCTAAGCCGTACCATAACCCTAACCCCATCCCTTACCCTAACGCTAACCCTTACCCTAATCCGTACCGTAAACTTACACTAACCCTAACCCTAACACTAACCCTAACCGTAACCCTTACCAGTACCCTAACCCTAATCCTAACCCTAACCCTAACCTAGCCGAACCCTGACCCTAACACTAACCCTAACCTGTACCGTAACCCTAACACTAAGTCTAACCCTAACCCATACCGTAACCCTAACCCTACCCAAAACCTAACCGTAACCCTAAATGTAACCCTTACCCATACCCTAACCGTAACCCTTACCTGTTGCCTAACCCTAACCTAAACTTAAAAAACCGTAACCCTAACCGTAACCCTTACCCGTACCCTACCCCTAGCCCTTACCGTAACCCTAACCTTAACCCGAACCCTAACCCTAACCCTAATAATAACCCGTACCATACCCTAACCTTAACCCTAAACCTAAACCTAAACCTTACCATTACTGTAACCCTAAACCTAACCCTAACTTGTACCTAACCTTAGTCGTATCCCTAACCCTAACCGTAACTCTTACCAGTACTCTAACCCTAACTCTAACCCTAAAACATACCCAAACCGTAATCCAAACCTTAACTAACCCTAACCCTAAAACTTACATGAAAGTTAACCCTAAAACTAATCCTAATCCTAACCCTAGCACTAACCCATACTGTAACCCTAACCCTAACTCTAACCCTAAACCTAACACTAACACTAACCCTAACCCTTCCACGTACAGTAACCCTAACCCAAATCCCGAACCTGTACCATAACCCTAACCCTAACCATTAATCTAACCCTAACCCCTAACCCTAACTCTAACCGTAACCCTAACTTTACCCTATCAGTGCCGTAAGCCTAACACTAACCCTAACCCTAACTGTAACCCTTACCCGTACACTAACCCCTAACCCTAACCCTAACCATAACACTTACCCGTAGACTAAACCTAACTCTAACCATAAAACTTAACCGTACCCTAACCCTAGCCATAACCCTAACCCTAACTGTAAACCTTAGCCATACCCTAACCCGTAACCCTAACCCTAACCATAACCCTTACCCATACCCTAACCCTAACCCTAACCCTTACCCGAACCCTAAACCTAACCTAAGCCTTACCGTAACCCTAAACCTATCCCTAACCCTAAACCTAAACTTAACCCTAACCCGTACCGTAAACTTAACCCTAACCCTAACCCTAACACTAACCCAAACCTCACCGTAACCCTTCCCTGTACCCTAAACCTAATCCTAACCCTAACCCTAACCCTTACCCGAACCCTGACCCTAACACTAACCCTAACCCGTACCGTAACCCTAACACTAAACCTAACCCTAAAACATACCGTGACCCTAACCCTAACCCAAAACCTAACCCTATCCCTAAACATAATCCTTACCCTACCCTAACCCTATCACTAAACCTACCCCTAACCCGTGCCGTAACCCTAACACTAACACTACCCTACCCTAACCGCAACCCTTACCTGTACCCTAACCCTAAACCTAACCGTAAACCTTACATGTACCCTAAGCCTAACCCTAACGCTAGTTAGCCCTAAACCTAACCCTAACCGAAACCCTTACCCGTTCCCTAACCCTAAACCTAACACTAACCCTAACCGTAACCGTAATTCTTACCCATGCACTAACCACTAACCCTATCCCTAAACCTAACACTAACCAGTACCGTAACCCTAAACATAACCCTAACCGTAACCCTTACCCATTACCTAACCCTAACACTAACCATAACCCTTACCCATAACCTAAACCTAACCCTAACTCTAAACCAAACCCTAACCGTAACCCTTACCCGTACCCTAACCATAAACCTCACCCGAACCCTAACCCTAACATAACTCTAAACCTAACCCTAACCGTAACCCTTACACGTTCCCTACCCCTAGCCCTTACCCTAACCCTAACCTTAACCCGAACCCTAACCCTAACCCTAATCATAACCCGTACCGTACCCTAATCTTAACCCTAAACCTAAACGTAAAGCTTACCCATACCGTAACCCTAACCCTATCCCTAACCCTAAACCTAACCCTAACCCTAAACCGTACCATAAACTGAACCCTAACCCTAACACTAACACTAACCCAAACCTAACCGTAACCCTTCCCTGTACCCTAACCGTAATCCTAAACCTAACCCTAACCCTTACCCGAACCCTGACCCTAACACTAACCCTAACCTGTACCGTAACCCTAACACTGAACCTAACCCTAAACCATGCCGTAACCGTAACCCTAACCCAAACCCTAACCCTATCCCTAACACAATCCTTACCCATACCCTAACCCTATCCCTAACCCGAAACCTAACCCGTGCCATAACCCTAAAACTAACCCTAACCGCAACCCTTACCCGTGCCCTAACCCTAAACCTAACTGTTACCCTTACCCGTACCCTAACCCTAACCCTAACACTAACCCTATCCCTTACCCGTACTCTAACCCTAACACTAACCTTAACTCTAACCCTAATTCTAACCCTTACCTGAGAACTAACCCTAACTTTAACCCTAACCCTAACCCGTACCGTGACCCTAACCCAAATTCCTAACCCGTACCATAACCCTAACCCTAACAGTAACCCTAACCCTTAACCCTAATCCTAACCCTAACCCTAACCCATACCGTAACCCTTACCCTAACCCTAAACATAACCGTAACTCTTACCCGTACACTAACCCCTAACCCTAACCCTAACGCTAACCCTAACCCATACGGTAACCCTAAACCTAACATAAACCTAAACCTAAACCTAACCGTCACCCTTACCCATTCCCTAACCTTAACCTAACCTTAAAACTAACCGTAACCCTAACCGTAACCCTTTCCTGTACCCTACCCCTAGTCCTTACCCTAACCCTAACCTTAACCCGAACCCTAATCCTAACCCTAACCCTAATCATAACCCGTACCGCAAACCTAAACTTAACCCTAAACCTTACCCATACCGTAACCCTAACCCTAACCCTAACTTGTACCAAAACCCTAATTGTATCCCTAACCCTAACCGTAACTCTGACCCGTACCCTAACCCTAACCCTAACACATACCCAAACCGTAACCCAAAGCCTAACTAACCCTAACCCTAAAACTAACCCGAACGTTAACCCTAACCCTAATCCTAATCCTAACCCTAACCCTAACCCATACCGTAACCCTAACCTGAACCCGAACCCTAACCTTAACCCTAACACTAACCCTAACCCTACCACGTACAGTAACCCTACCCCAAATCCCTAACCTGTACCATAACCCTAACCCTAAACCTAACCCTAAATCTAACCCTAAACCCAAACCATAACCCTAACCCTACCCTACCCTAAACCTAACCAGTACCGTAAGCCTAACACTAACGTAACCCTAACTGTAACCTTTACCCATACCCTAACTCCTATCCCTAACCCTAACCATAACACTTAAACGTACACTAAACCTAACCCTAACCATAAACCTTAACCGTATCCAACCCTACCCTACCCTAACCTAAAACTTACCCGTACCCTAACCCCTAACCCTAACCCTAACCCTAACCATAACCATACCTATACCCTAACCCTAACCCTAACCCTTACCCGAACACTAACCCTAACCCTAACCTAAGCCTTATCGTAACCCTAACCCCATCCCTAACCCTAAACCTGAACCTAACCCTACCCGTACCGTAACTTAACCCTAACCCTAACACCTACCCAAACCTAACCGTAAACCTTCCATGTACCCTAAACGTCATCCTAACCCTAACCCTAACCCTTACCCAAACCCTGACCCTAACGCTAACCCTTACCCGTACCTTAAACCTAACAATGAAACTAAACCTAAACAATACCGTAACCCTAACCCTAACCCAAAACCTAAACCTATCTCTAACCATAATCCTTACCCGTACGCTAACCCTATCTCTAACCCTAAACCTAACCCTACCCTAACCCTATCCCTAACCCTAACCCTAACCCGTGCCTTAACCCTAACACTAACACTAACCCTACTCCTAGCCGCAAACCTTACCCGTACCCTAACCCTAAACCTAACCATAACCCTTACACGTACACTAACCCTAACCCTAACACTAGCCATAAACTTAACCCTAACCGTAACCTTACCCGTTCCCTAACCCTGAACCTAACGCTAACCGTAACCCTTACCCGTTCCCTAACCCTAACCTACCCTTAAAACTAACCTTAACCCTAATCGTAATGCTTACCCGTACCCTACCCCTAGCCCTATCCCTAACCCTAACCGAACCCTAACCTTAACCCGCACTGTAACCCTAACAATAACCATAACCCTACCCGTAACCCTTACCTGTACCCTACCTAACCCGAACCGTAACCGTAACCCTTACCCTAACCCTAAACCGTACCGTTACCCTAACCCTAACCCTAACCCTTACCGGAACCCTAACCCTAACCCTAAACCTAACCCTAACCTGTACCGTAACCCTAAACCTAACCCTAACCCTAACCCTAACCCTAAACGTAACCATGAACTGTACCATAACCCTAACCCTATCCCTTACCCGTACCCTAACCTCAATCCATACCCTAACCCTAACCCTAACCCTTACCATTCCCCTAACCCTAACCCTAAACCTAACCCTAACTGTAACCTTTACCCGTACACTAACCCTAACCCTAACCCTAACCTTAAACCATACTCTTACCCTAACCCTAACCCTAAACCTAACCATAAACTATACCTGTACACTAACCCTGACCGTAACTCTTACCTGTGCCCTAACCCTAAACTTAACCCTAAACCTAACCCTTACTCATACCCTAACCGTAACACTAACCCTAACCAGTACCATAACCCTAACTGTATCTCTAACCCTAAACCATACTGTAACCCTATCCCTAACCGAAACCCTAACCCTAACCGTAACCATTACCCGTACACTAACCCTAAACCTAAACCTAACCCTAACCCTAAACCTAAACTTAACCCTAACCATAACCCTTACCCGTTCGTAACCCCAACACTATCCCTAAACCTAACCCGAACCCTAACCCTAACCCGTACTTTAACCGTAACCCTAACCTTAACCCTAAACGTGACCTTTACCCTTACACTAACCCTAACCCTAACCATCGCCAGAAACCTAAACCTAACCTTAACCCTAAACATAACCCTAACCGTAAGTAACCCTTACCGTAACACTAACCCTAACCCTAACCCTTTCCCGAGCCCTATCCCTAAACCTAACCCTAACACATACCGTAAACCTTACGGTTTATGTTATGACCCTAACTCTAACCCTAAACTTATCCGTAACCCGAACCCATACCCTAACCATAACCCTAACCCTAAACGTAACCCTTAGCCATACTCTATCCCTAACCCTCACCCTAACCCTAACCCATACCATAACCCTAAACCTAACCCTAACCCTAAGACTAACCGTAACCCTTACACATGCCCTAACCCTATCCCAACCCTAACCCTTTCCCGAACCTTAATCCTAACCCTAACATTAACCCTAACCTATCCCAACCCGTACCGTAACCCTATGCCAAATCCCTAACCCGTATCATAACCCTAACCCTAAACCTAAACCTAACCCTAAACCAACCAATAACCCTTACCCTAACCCTAACGCTAACGTAACCCGTACCGTAACCCTAACCCTAACCTTAACTGTAACCGTAACACTTACCTGTACCCTAACCCTAAACCCTAACCCTAACCCTACCCCTAACCCATACCGTAACCCTAACACTAACCCTAACCGTAACCGTAACCATTACCCTTACCCTAATCCTAACCCAAACCCGTACGGTAACGCTAACCCTAACCCTAACCCTTACCCGAACCCTAAACCTAACCCGATCGCTAACCCGTACGGTAAACATAACCAAACAGTAACCCTAATTTTAAACCTTACCCATATCCTAACCCTAACACTAACGCTAACGGTAACCCTTTCCTGTACGGAAACCCTAACTCTAACCCTTACCATAACCCTAAACCTTACCCGAACCTTAAACCTAACTCTAACCCTAACCTGTACGATAACCCTAACCCTAACCCAAACCATAAGCCTTACCCCTACCCAAACCATAACCCAAACACTAACCCTAATCATAACCCTTACCCGTAATGTAACCCTAACCCTAACCCTAAACCTACCCCGTAACGTAACCCTAACACTAACCCTAACCCTAACCGTAACCCTTACTGGTACCCAAACCCTAACCTTACCCAAACCCTAACCCTAAACTTAACCCTCACCGTAACCCTTAACTGTACCCTAACTCTAACACTAACCCTAACCCTAACCCTTACCCGAACCCTAACCCTCAACTTAACCCTAACCATTACCCTTACCCGTACCCTACCCCTAACACTAACCCTAACCCTAACCGTAAATCTTACCCATACCCTAAGCCTAACTCTAAACCTAACCCTAACTCAAACCGTCACCCTTAAATGTACCCTAAACCTAACTCTAACGCTAACACTTAACCGACCCTAACCCTAAAACTAACCCTAACCCTAACCCGTACCGTTAGCCTAACTCGAACCCTAACCCTAACCCTAATCTAACCCTTACCCGAACACTAAACCTTATCCTAACCCTTACCCGAACCCTAAACCTAACCCTATCGCTAAACCGTATGGTAAACATAACCAAACCCTAACCCTAATTGTAAAACTTACCGGTATCCTAACCCTAACGCTAACCCTAACCGTAACCCTTTCCAGTACCGTAACCCTAACTCTAACCCTTACCCTAACCCTAAACCTTACCCGAACCCTAAACCTAACTCTAACCCTAACCTGTACCATAACCCTAACCCTAACCCAAACCATAACCCTTACCCATACCCTAACCCTAATCCAAACACTAACCCTAACCCTAACCATAACCCTTACTCGTACCGTAACCCTAACCCTAACCTTAACCCGTACCGTAACCCTAAACCTATCCCTAATCCTAACCGTAACCCTTACCCGTACCCTAACCCTAACCCTAACCCCAAACCTAACCTTAACCGTGACCCTAACCGTAACCCTTACCCATACCCTAAACCTAAACCTAAACCGTACCCTAACCCTAAACTTAACCATAAAACTAATCCTAAAGAAAATCCTTACCCATACCCTAACCCTAACTCTAATCCTAACCATAAACCTTACACGAACCCTAACCCTAACCCTAACCCGTATCATAACCCTAACCCTAACTCTAATCCTAAGCGTAAACCTTACCCGGATACTCTCACTAACCCTAATACTAACCCTAACACTAACACTAACCATAACCCTTACCTGTACCCTAAACCTAACCCTAACCCTAACCCTAACCCTAACCGTAACCCGAACCCTGACCCTAAGCCCTATCCCTAACCCTAACCTGTTCCATAACCCTAACCCAAACCCTAACCCGTACCGTAACCCTAAACCTATCCCTAACCCTAACCGTAACGCTTACCTGTACCCTAACCCTAACACTAACCCTAACCCTTAACCGAACCCTAAAACTCAACTTAACCCTAACCGTTACCCGAACCCTAACACTAACCCTAACCCTAACCTTAACCCTTACCCGTACCCTAACCCTAACCCTGAACCTAAACCTAACCCTAACCCTAACCATAACCCTTACCCATACACGAACCCTAACCCTTACCCGAACCCTAAACCTCAACTTAACCCTAACCGTTACCCTTACCCATACCCTAACCCTAAAGCTAACCCAATCGCTAACTATAAACGTTACCCATACCCTAAGCCTAACTCTAAACATAACCCTAACTCTAACCGTAACCCTTAACCGTACCGTAAACCTAACTCTAATGCTAACACATAATCGAATCGTAACCCTAAAACTAACCCTAACCCTAACGCTAACCCGTACAGTTAGCCTAACTCGAACTCTAACCCTAACCCTAACTCTAATCCTTACCCTAACCCTAAACATTACCCGAAACCTTACCCGAACCCTAAAGCTATCCCTAACGCTAACCCGTATCGTAAACATAACCCTAACCCTATTCCTAATTGTAACCCTTACCTGTACCGTAACCCTACCGTAACCCTTACCCGTACCCTAAACCTAAACCTAATCCTAACCCTAACGGTAACCCTACCCGTACCCTAACCCTAACCCTAACGTTAAACCTAAACCTAACCCTTACCAAAACACTAACCCTAACCCTAACCCTAACCGATAATGTAACCCTTACGTAACCCTAACCCTAAACGTAAACCATACCCGTACCCTAACCATAAACCTAACCCTAACCCTAACCGTAACCTTCCTGTACACTAACCCCTAACCCTAACCCTAACCCTAACCCTACCGTAACCCTTAACCATATACTAACCCTATGCCGTACTGTAACCCTAACCCTAACCCTGAACCTAACCCGAACCCTAACCCTTATCCATTCCCTAACCATAACCCTAAAACTAACCCTAACCTTAACCGTAACCCTAACCAGTACCCTAACCCTAACCCTAACCGTAACCCGAACCCGAAACCTAACCCTAACCCGTACCATAACCCTAAACCCAACCCTAAACCTAACCGTAACACTTACCCGTACCCTAACACTAACCCTAAAACTTACCCGAACCCTATCCCTAACCGGTACCATAACACTAACCCAAACCCTAACCATAACCATAATCATTACCCAAACCCTAACCCTAACCCTAAACCTAACCCGTAACATAACCCTAACACTAACCCTAACCCTAACCATAAAACTTACCCGTACCCAAATCCTAACCCTTACCCAAACCCTAACCTTAATATTACCCAAACCGTAACCATTATCTGTACCCAAACCCTAACACTAACCCTAACCCTAACCCTTACCCGAACCCTAACCCTCAACTTAACCCTCACCATTACCCTTACCCGTACCCTAAACCTAACACAACCCTAAACCTAACCATAAACCTTACCCGTACCCTAAACCTAAATCTAAACCTAACCCTAACTCTAACCTTTACCTTAACCGTACCCTAACCCTAACTCTAACGCTAACAACTGAACCCTAACCCCAAAACTAACCCTAACCCTAACCCGTACCGTTAGCCTACCTCGAACCCTAACCCTAACCCTAATCTAACCCTTACGCTAACACTAAACCTTACCCTAACCCTTACCCGGACCCTAAACGTAACCCTATCACTAACCTGTACGGTTAACATAACCAAACCCTAACCCTAATCGTAAACCTTACCCATATCCTAACCCTAACGCTAACCCTAACCGTAACCCTTTCCCGTACCGTAACCCTAACTCTAACCCTTACCCTAACCCTAAACCTTACCCGAACCGTAAACCTAAAACTAACCCTAACCTGTACCATAACCCTAACCCTAATCCTTAACCAAACCATAACCCTTACCCATACCCTAACCCTAACCCAAACACTAGCCCTAACCCTAACCATAACCCTTACCCATACCCTAAATCTAACCCTAAACCTAACCCATACCTTAACCCTAAACTTAACCATAAACAGAACCCTAAAGATAATCCTTACCCATACCCTAACCCTAACCCTAATCCTAACCATAAACCTTACACAAACCCTAACCCTAACCCGTATCATGACCCTAACCCTAAACTTAATCCTAAGCGTAAACATTACCCGTACACTAACACTAACCCTAACACTAACACTAACACTAACCGTAACCCTTACCTGTACCCTAAACCTAACCCTAACCCTAACCGTAACCGTAACCCGAACCCTGACACTAAGCCCTATCCCTAACCCTAACCCATTCCGTAACCCTAACCCAAACCCTAACCCTAACCCTAACCCTAACCCTAATCCATACCGTAACCCTAAACCTATCACTAACAATAACCGTAACCCTTATCTGTACCCTAAACCTAACCCTAACCCTAACCCTAACCGTAACCCGAACCCTGACCCTAAGCCCTATCCCTAACCCTAACCCGTTCCGTAACCCTAACCCAAAACCTAAACCTAACCCTAACCCTAACCCGTACCGTAACCCTAAACCTAACCCTAAACCTAACCGTAACACTTACCCTAACACTAACCCTAACCCTAAAACTTACCCAAACCCTATCCCTAACCCATACCGTAACCCTAACTCTAACCCTAACACTAACCGTAAACCTTAACCGTACCCTAACCCTAACCCTAACTCTAACCCTAACCTGAACCCTAAACCTAATCCTAACCCTAACCCGTACCGTAACCCTAACCCTAACCCTAAACCTAACCGTAACACTTACCCGTACCCTAACCCTCTCCCTAATCCTTACCCGAACCCTATCCCTAACCGGTACCGTAACAGTAACCCAAACCCTAACCCTAAACATAATCCTTACCCGAACCCTAACCCTAACCCTAACCCAAACCGTAACGTAACCCTAACACTAACCCTAACCCTAACCGTAACCCTTACCCGTACCCAAACCCTAACCCTTACCCAAACCCTAACCCTAAACTTAACCCTAACCGTAACAATTACCTGTACCCTAACCCTAACACTAACCTTAATCTTAACCCTTACCCGACCTAACCCTCAACTTAACCCTAACCTTTACCCTTACCCGTACCCTAAACCTAACACTAACCCTAACCCTAACCGTAAACCTTACCCGTACCCTAAGCCTAACTCGACACCTAACCCTAACTCTAACCGCACCCTTAACCTTACCCTAAACCTAACTCTAATGCTAACACTTAACCGAACCCTAACCATAAAACTAACCCTATCCCTAACCCATACCGTTAGCCTAACTCGAACCCTAACCCTAACTCTAATCTAACCCTTACCCTAACACTAAACCTTATCCTAACCCTTACTCGAAACCTAAACCTAACCCTATCGCTAACCCGTACGGTAAACATAACCAACCCTAACCCTAATTGTAAACCTTACCCATATCCTAACCCTAACGCTAACCCTAACCATAACCCTTTCCCGTACCGTAACCCTAACTCTAATCCTTACCCTAAACCTAAACCTTACGCGAACCCTAAAACTAACTCTAACCCTAACCTGTACCATAACCCTAACCCTAACCCAAACCATAACCCTTACCCATAACCTAACCCTAACCCAAACACTAACCCTAACCCTAACCATAACCCTTACCCGTACCGTAACCCAAACCCTAAACCTAACCCATACCGTAACCCTAAACCTATCCCTAATCCTAACCGTAACCCTTACCCTAACCCTAACCCTAACCCTAATCCTAACCCTAGCCCTAAACCTAAACCTAAACCTAACCCTAACACTAACCGTAACCCTTAGCCATACCCTAAACCTAACCCTAAAACCAAACCTAACCCGTACCCTATCCTAAACTTAACAATAAAACTGACCCTAAAGATAATCCTTACCAATACCCTAACCCTAACTCTAATCCTAACCATAAACCTTACACGAAACCTAACCCTAACCCTAACCCGTATCATAACCCTAACCCTGAACCTAATCCTAAGCGTAAACCTTACCCGTACACTAACACTAACCCTAACACTAACCGTAACCTTTACCTGTACCCTAAAACTAACCCTAACCCTAACCTTAACCCTAACAGTAACCCGAACCCTGACCCTAAGCCCTATCCCTAACCCTAACCCGTTCCGAAACCCTAACCCAAACCCTAACCCTAACCCTAACCCGTACCACACCCCTAAAACTATCCCCAACCCTAACCGTAAACCTTACCTGTACCCTAACCCTAACACTAACCCTAACCCTTAACCGAACCCTAAACCTCAACTTAACCCTAACCGTTACCCTTACCCATACCCTAACCCTAACCCTAACCCTAACTGTAACCCTTACCCGTACCCTAACCCTAATCCTAAACCTCACCCTAACCCTAACCGTAACCGTAACCCTTACACAGACCCCAACCCTAACCCTTACCGGAACCCTAACCCTAAACTTAACCCAAATCGTAACCCTTACCTGTACCCTAACCCTAACACTAACCCTAACACTAACCCTTACCCGAACTCTAAACCTCAACTTAACCCTAACCTTTACCCTTACCCGTACCCTGAACCTAAGACTAACCCTAACGCTAACTGTAAACCATACCCGTACCCTAAGCCTAACTCTAAACATAACCCTAACTCTAACCGTAACCCTTAACCGTACCATAACCCTAACTCTAACGCTAACACTTAACCGAACCCTAACCCTAAAACTAACCCTAACCCTAACCGTAACCCTTACAGTTAGCCTAACTCGAACCCTAACCCTAACCCTAACTCTAACCCTTACCTTAACCCTAAACATTACCCGAAACCTTACCCGAACCGTAAACCTATCCCTAATGCTAACCCGTACCGTAACCATAACCCTTACCCTAATCCTAATCGTAAACTATACCTGTACCGTAACCCTAACCGTAACCCTTACCCGTACCCTAAACCTAAACCTAATCCTAACCCTAACGGTAACCCTACCTGTACCCTAACCCTAACCCTAACACTAACCCTAAACCTAACCCTTACACAAACACTAACCTTAACCCTAACCCTAATCGATAATGTAACCCATACGTAACCCTAACCCTAACTGTAAACCATACCCGTACCCTAACCCTAACCCTAACCCTAACCCTAACATTTCCCGTACACTAAACCCTAACCCTAACCCTAACCCGTACCGTAACACTAACACTAACCTAACCCTAACCGTAACCCTTAACCGTACACTAACCCTATCCCGTACTGTAACCCTAACCCTAACCCTGAACCTAACCCGAACCCAAACCCTTACCCATTCACTAACAATAACCCTAAAACTAACACTAACCTTAACCGTAACCCTAACCAGTACCCTAACCCTAACCCTAACCCTAAAGGTAACCCGAACCCTAAACCTAAATCTAACCCTAACCTGTACCATAACCCTAACCCTAACAATAAACCAAACCATAACCCTTACCCATACCCTAACCCTAACCCAAACACTAACCCTAACCCTAACCATAACCCTTACCCGAACCCTAACCCTAAACCTAACCCTAACCCATACCGTAACCCTAACCCTAACCCTAACCCTAACCCTAACTGTAATCAATACTTGTACACTAACCCTAACCCTAACCATAACCATAACCATAAACATAACCCTAACCGTAACGCTCACCCGTACCCTAACCCTAACCCTAACCTCACCGTAACCCTTACCCGACCCCAAACGTAAACCTAACCCTACCCTCACAATAACCGTAACCCTTACCTGTACTCTAACTCTTACCCTAACTCTAACCCTAACCCTAACCCTACCCCTAACCCGAACCCTAACCCCAAACCTTACCAGAACCCTAACCCTATCCCTAATCCTAACCCGAACCGTAACCCTAACGCTAAGCCTAACTCTAATCGTAACCTTATCCATACCCTAACCCTAAATCTAACCCTACCCCTAACCCGAACCCTAACCCTAAACCTTACCAGAACCCTAACCCTATCCCTAATCCTAACCTGTACCGTAACCCTAACCCTAAACCTAACTCTAACCCAATCTGTAACCATTACCCTAACCCTAACCCTAACCCTTACCCGTACCCTAACTCTAACCCTAACACGTATCGTAACCCTAAACCTAAACCTAACCCTAACCCGAACCCTTACCCGAACCCTAAACCTAACCCTAATCCTAACCTCTACCGTAAACATAACCCTAACCCTAACCCTGATTGTAACCCTTACCTGTATCCTAACCCTAACCCTCACCCTAACTGTAACCCTTACCCGTACCGTAACCCGAACCCTAAACCTAACCCTAACCGTAACCCTTAAGCGAACCCTAACCCTAAACCTAACCCTAACCCTAACCCATACTGTAACCCCAACCCTAACATTAACCATAACCATAACCATAACCGTAACCATTACCCGTACCCTAACCATAAACCTAACCCTAACTGTAAACCTTACCCAACTCTAACGCTAACCCTAACCCTAACCCTTACACTAATCCTATCCCTAACCCTAAACCTAACCCTAACCCTAACAGTAACTCTTACCCGTACCCTAAGTGTAACCCCTACCCGTACCCTAACCCTAACCCTAACCCTTCCCGAACCCTAAACCTAGCCCTAAACCTAACCCTAACCCTAGCACGTACCGTTACCCTCCCCGAACACTAACCCTAACCCTAACCCTAACCCTTATCCGAATCCTCACTCTAATCCTAACCCGTAATGTAACCCTCACTCTAACCCTAACACTAACCTATACCATAACCAATACCGTAAACCTAACCCTAACCGTAACGCTTACACCTACACTAAGCGTAACAATTACTCGTACCCTAACCGCTTCACGAACACTAAACCTTACCGTAATGCTAACCCTAACCCTAACCCGTCCCAAAAACCTAACCGTAACTCTAATCGTAACCCTTACCCTTACCCTAAGCATAACACTTCCCCGTACCCTAAACCTTTCCCGAACCCTAAACCTAACCCTAAACATAACCCTAACCCTAACCGTAACTCTTACCCATTTCCTAAGCTTAACCTAACACTAACCCTAACCCTAAACCTACCCTAAAGCTTTCCCAAACCCTAACCCTAACCCTATCCCGTACGGTAACCCTAACCCTAAAACTAACGCTACCCTTAACCCTTACCCGTAATCTAACCCTAAATCTAACCCTAACCCTAACACTAACCGTAACTCTTACCCGTACACTAACCCTGACACTAACCCTTACCCAAATCCTAACCCTAACCCTAAACCTAAACCTAACCCAAACCCTAACTCGTACCGTAAATCTAACCCGAACCCTAACCCTAACACTAAGCGTAGCGCTAACCCTAAAACTGACCCGAACCCTAACCCAACCGGTAAAGTAACCCTAAACATAAACCTAACCCTAACCCAAACCGTATCCATTACACGTATCCTACCCTTACTCGTACCCTAAACGTAACCCTAACCCTAAAGGTAACCCTATCCAGTACCCTAACCCTAACCTTAATCCGAATACTTACCCGAAACCTAACGATAACCCTAACCCTAACCCTAAACTTAACCCTTACCCATACACTAACCCTAACCCTAACCTAACCCTAACCCTAACCATAACCCTTAGCTGTACCCTAACCCTAACCCTACCTTACCCTAACCCTTACACAAACCCTATCGCTAACCCTAACCCTAACATGTACTGTAACACTAAACCTAACCCTAACTCTAACCGTAACCCTTACCCGTACGCTAACCCTAGACCTAACCCAAACCCACACCGTACCCTAACCTTATCACTACACCTAACACTAACCCGAACCATAACACTTACCCGTACCCTAGCCCTAACACTAACACAAACCCTTACCCATACCCTAACCCTATCCCTAAACCTAAACCTAACCGTAACTCTTACCCGTACCCTCATGCTTACCCCAAGCCTAACCGTAACCCTTACCCGTACACTAAACTAACCCTAAATCTAACCTGAAACCTTACCCGAACCCTTACACTAACCATAACCCATTCCGTAACCCTAACCCTAACCCTAACACATACCCTAACCCTAACCCTAAAGCAACACCGTCACCTTAACCCTAAAACTAACCCTAACCCTAACTGTAACCCCTACCCTTACCCTAACCCTAAACCTAACTCTATAGCTAACCCTAACCCAAAACGCAACCCTTACCCGTACCCGAACCCTAACCCTAATCCTAAACGTTACCCTAACCCTATCCTGTACCGTAAACCTAACCATAACCCTAACCCTAACACTAACCGTAACCCTTACCCGTACCCTAACCCTATCCCTAAACCTAAACCTAACCGTAACTCTTACCCTAACCCTCATGCTTACCCCAAGCCTAACCGTAACCCTTACCCGTACTAACCTAACCCTAAATCTAACCTGAAACCTTACCCAAACCCTAACACTAACCATAACCCGTTCCGTAACCCTAAACCTAACCCTAACACATACCCTAACCCTAATCCTAACACTAAAGCCGTACCATAACCCTAACCCTAAAACTAACCCTAACCCTAACTGTAACCACTACCCGTACCCTAACCCTAAACCTAACTCTATAGCTAACCCTAACCCAAAACGCAACCCTTACCCGTACCCTAACCCTAACCCTAAACCTTACCTGAACCCTAACCCTAACCCTAACCCTAACCCTAACCCTAAACCTATCCTGTACCGTAAACCTTACCATAACCGTAACCCTAACACTAACTGTAATCCTTGCCCTTACCCTAACCCTAAACCTCAACCTAACCCTAACCCGAAACCTAACCCTTAACCGAACCCTAACCCTAAACCTAACCCTAACCCGTACCGTAACCCTAACCCTAACACTACACCTAACACTAACCCGAACCATAACACTTACCCGTACCCTAGCCCTAACACTAACACAAACCCTTACCCGTACCCTAACCCTAGCCCTAAACCAAAACCTAACCGTAACTATTACCCGTACCCTCATGCTTACCCCAAGCCTAACCGTAACCCTTACCCGTACACTAACCTAACCCTAAATCTAACCTGAAACCTTACCCGAACCCTAACACTAACCATAACCTGTTCCGTAACCCTAACAATAACCCTCACCCTTACTCTAACACATACCCTAACCCTAAACCTAACCCTAACCCTAAAGCCGTACCGTAACCCTAACCCTAAAACTAACCCTAAACCTAAGTGTAACCCCTACCCATACCCTAACCCTAACCATAACCCTAACTGTAACCTTAACCCTAACCCAAAACGCAACCCTTACCTGTAACCTAATCCTAACCCTAAACCTTACCCGAACCCTAACCCTAACCCTAACTGTAACCCTAACCCTAAACCTATCCTGTACCGTAAACCTTACCATAACCGTAACCCTAACACTAACTGTAATCCTTGCCCTTACCCTAACCCTAAACCTCAACCTAACCCTTACCCGAAACCTAACCCTTAACCGAACCCTAACCCTAAACCTAACCCTACCCGTACCGTAACCCTAACCCTAACACTACACCTAACACTAACCCGAACCATAACACTTACCCGTACCCTAGCCCTAACACTAACACAAACCCTTACCTGTACCCTAACCCTATCCCTAAACCAAAACCTAACTGTAACTCTCACCCGTACCCTCATGCTTACCCCAAGCCTAACTGTAACCCTTACCCGTACACTAACCTAACCCTAAATCTAACCTGAAACCTTACCCGAACCCTTACACTAACCATAACCCGTTCCGTAACCCTAACCCTAAACCTAACACATACCCTAACCCTAAACCTAACCCAAAACCTAAAGCCGTACCGTAACCCTAAACCTAAAACTAACCCTAAACCTAACTGTAACCCCTACCCATACCCTAACCCTAACCCTAACTGTAACCTTAACCCTAACCCAAAACACAACCCTTACCCGTAACCTAACCCTAACCCTAAACCTTACCCGAACCCTAACCCTAACCCTAACCATAACCCTAACCCTAAACCTATCCTGTACCGTAAACCTAACCATAACCCTAACCCTAACAATAACCGTATCCTTGCCGTACCCTAACCCTAAACCTCACCCTAACCCTAACCCTAACCCTAACCCTAACCGTAACCCTAACCCTAAACCTATCCTGACCCGTAAACCTAACCATAACCCTAACCCTAAAAATAACCGTAATCCTTGCCCGTAACCTAACCCTAAACCTCACCCTAACCCTAAACCTAAACCTAACCTTTACCCGCCCTAACCCTAAACCTAACCCTAACCCGTTCCGTAACCCTAACCCTAACACTAAACGTAACACTAACCCGAACCATAACACTTACCCGTACCCTAACCCTAACACTAATCCTAACCCTGACCCGAATCCTAATCCAAAACCTAACCATAAGCCGTAACGTTACCCTAACGCTAACCCTAACCCTTACTCTAAACCTAACCGTAACCCTTACCCGTACCCTAACGCTAACCCTAACCCTAACCCTAACACTTACACGAACCCTAACCCTAACCCTTACCCGTACCGTAAACCTAACCCTCACCCTAACCGTAATCCTTACCCGTACCCTAACCCTCACCCTAACACTAAACATAACCCTATCCCTTACCCGTGCCCTAACACTTACCCTAACCCTAACCCGTACCGTAACTCTAACCCAAACCCATCCGTAACACTTACCCGAACCCTGACACTAACGCTAACCCTAAACCTAACACTTAACCGAACCATTACCGTAACCCTAAACCTAAACCTAACCTTAACCCTTACCCGTACCCTAACCCTAACCCGAACCCTAACCCTAACACTAAACGTAACCCTTACCCGTACACTAACGCTTACCCTAATCCTAACCCTAACCATAAACCTTACCTTTACCCTAACCCTAACCCGACCCTAACCCTAAACCTAAGCCGCACCATAACCCTAACCCTAACCCTAATGCATACCTTAACCCTAACCCTAAACCTAACTGTAACCATTACCTGTACCCTAAACCTTACCCTAACCCTAACCCTAACCGTAACCTTTACCTGTACCTAATCCTAACCCTAACCCTAACCCTGCCTCGAACACTAAACCTAACCCTAACCCTAAACCGTACCGGACCGCTAACACTAACCCGTAACTAAAAACTAAACCTAACCGTACCCATTACCCGTACCCTAAACCTAACCCTAACTCTAACTATAACCCTTACGCGTACCCCAAACCTTACCCTAACCCTCGCAGTAACCGTAACCCTTTCCCGTACTCTAACTCTTACCCTAACTCTAACCCTAACCCATACCATAACCCTATCCCGAACCCTAAACCTAAACATTACCAGAACCCTAAACCTAAACCGTACCGAAACCCTAACGCTAAGCCTAACCCTAGATGTAACCCTTAACCATACCCTAAACCTAACCCTAACCCTAACACTAACCCTTTACCGAAACCTAACCCTACACTAATCCTAACCCGAACCGTAACCTTAACACTAACCCTAACCCTAACCTTAGCCGTAACCCTTACCCGTCCCCTAAACCTAAACTTAACCCTAACCCTAACCATAACGATAACCCTTATCCGTACCCTAACCCTAACCCTAACCCTTACCCGAACCCTAAACCTAACAATAACACTAACCCGTACTGTAACCCTATCCCTAACCCTAACTGTAAATGTAACACTTACCCGTACCCTAACCCTAACCCTAACTATAACCCTTACCCGTACCCTAACCCTTACCCTAACACTAACCCTAACCGTAACCCTTACCCGAACCCTAACCCTAACTCTAACCCTAACGCGCACCATAAAACTAACCTTAACCCTATCCCAAACCATAACCCGCACCATACCCGAACCCTAACCCTAACCGTAATCCTAAACCTAAAACTAATCCTAACCATAACCCTTACCCGTACCCTAACCCTAACCCTAAACCTATCCCTACCCAAACCCTAACCCATACCGTAACCCTAACCCTAACCCTATCCCTAACCCTAACCATAATCCTAACCCTAAAACTAATCCTAACCATTACCCTTAACCATACCCTAACCAAAACCCTAACCCTAACCCTAACCATAACCCTTACCCGTCCACTAAGCCTAAACTTAAACCTAAACCTTACCCGAACCCTGACCCTAACACTAACCTAACCCTAACCCATACCATAATCCTAACACGAAACCTAACCCTAACCCTAACCCTTAGCTGAACCCTAACCCTAACCCTAATCCTAACCCATACCGTAACCCTAAAGCTAAGACTAACCCTAACCGTAACCCTTACCCATAAGCTAAACCTAACCCTAACCCTAACCCTAACCCTTTCCCGAACCCTAACCCTAAACCTAACCCGTACCGTAACCCTAACCTTAACCCTAAACGTAACACTTCCCGTACACTAACCCTAACCCTAACCCTTGCCCGAATCCTAACCTGAAACTTAACCATTGACATAACTCTTACCCGTACCCAAACCCTAACCCTAACCCTAACCCTAAACGTAATACTTACCCGAACCCTAACCCTAACCCAACCCTAACGCGTACCTTAACCCTAAACCTAACCCTAACCCTAACCCTAACCCTAACCCTAACCGTACCATAACCGTAACACTAACCCTAACCCTAACCGTAATCCTAACCCTAAAACTAATCCTAACCGCAAACCTTACCCGTACCCTATACCTAAGCCTAACCCTAACGCTAACCCTTACCGTACCCTAAACCTAGACCTAACCCTAAACTTACCCGAACCCTAACCCTAACCTTAACCATAACCCTAACCCGTACCGTAACCCAAACCTGAACACTAACCCTAACCCTAACCCTAACACTTACCCGAAACCTAACCCTAACCCAAACCTTACCGTAACCCTTACCCTGACCCTAACATTAACCCAAACACTTACCGAACCCTAACCCTAAACTTAAACCTTACCGTAACCTTACCCGTACCCTAACCCTAAAACTAACCCTAACCCTACCGTAACCCTTACCCGTACCCTACGACTAACTCTAAACCTAACCCTAACCCTAACCATAACCCTTACCCGTACCCTAAACCTAACTCTATCCCTAACACTTAACCGAACCTGACTCCTAGACGTAACGCTAACTAACCCTAACACTAACCCGTACCATTAGCCTAACTCAAACCCTAACCCTAAACCTAACTCTAACCCTTACCCTAACCCTAAACCTTACCCGAACCCTAACCCTAACCCTAACCCGTACCATAACCATAACCCTCACACTAAACCAAACCGAAACCCTTATCCGAGCCTAACCCTATTCCTAACCCTTACCCGTACCCTAACACTAACCCTAACCATAACAACAACCCTTACCCGTACCATTACCCTAAGCCTAACCCAAACCCTAACCCGAACACTTACCCTAACCCTAAACCTAACCCTAACCCGAGCCTTAAACATAACCCTAACCCAAACACTAATCGTAACCCTTACCTCTATCCTAACCCTAACCCTAACACTAACCATAATGCTTACCCGTACCCTAACCCTAACCTTAACACTTACCCAACCCTAAACCTAACACTAAACCTAACCCTAACCCTAACCCGTACCGTAACTCTAACCCGAACCCTAACCTTAACACTAACCGTAGCGCTAACCCTAAACCTCACCCGTACCCTAACCGTAATCTTAAACATAACCCTTACCAGTACCCTAACCCTAACCTTAACCCGAACCCTTACACAAAATCTAACCATAACCCTAACCCTAATCCATACCGTAAACCTAACCCAACCCTAACCCTAACCTTAACCCTTACCCGTACCCTAACCCTAACCTTAACCCTTACCCGTCCCCTAACCCTAACCCTAACCGTAACCCTTACCCGAACCCTAACCCTAACCCTCCCCTAACCCTAAACCTTACCCGAGCCCTAAACCTAACCCTAACCTGTACCTTAAACATAACCCTAACCCTAACCGTAACCCTTACCCGTACCCTAACCCTAAACCTAACCCTTACCAAACCCTTAACCTAACCCTAACCCTAACCCTAACCCTAAACCGTACTGTAACTCTAACCCGAACCCTAAACCTAACACTAACCCTAACCGTAACACTTAGCTGTACCCTAACCTTAGCCCTACCCTAACCCTTAACCGATACCCATCCCTAACCCTAACCCAAACCCGTACTGTAACCCTAAACCTAACTCTAACTCTAACCATAACCCTTACCCGTACCCTAACCCTAGACATAACCCTAACCCTAACACTTACCCGAACCCTAACACTAACCATAACCCTGACCCTAACCCGTACCTTAAACCTAACCCTAAGCCTAACCCTATTCGTAACCCTTACCCATATGCTAAACCTAAACCTAACCCTAACCCCAAACCTTATCCGAAAACTAACGCTAACCCTAACTGTAATCCTTACCTGTACCCTTACCCTAACCCTAACGCTAACCCTAACCGTTACAAGAACCCTAATCCTAACCCTAACCCTAACCCGTACCGTAACCCTAACCCTAACCCTAACACGTACCTAACCCTAACCCTCACACTAACATTTAGCCGAACAGTTACCCTAACCCTAAACCTAACCCGTACCGTAAACCGAACCCTAACACTAACCCTAACCGTAACCCTCACCCGAACCTTACACCTAACACTAACCCTAACCCTAAACCTAAACCTGACATTAAACCTTACCCGTACCCTTACCCTAACCCTAACCCTAACCCTAATCGTAACCCTACCCAAAACTTAACCCTAAACCTAAACCTACCCGTAAACCTTACCCGTACCGTAAACCTAACCCTAACCCTAACCCTAACCCTAAACCTAAACATAACACTTACCCGTCCCCTAACCCTAACCCTCATCCTAAACCAAACTCTTACCCGAACCCTAACCCTAACCCCAACCCTTACCGTAACTCTTACCCTAACCATAACCATAACCGTAACCCTTACCCGTACCCTAACCCTAACCCTAACACTTACCAGAACCCTACCCTAACCCTATCCCTATCCTGTACCGTAACCCTAACCCTAACCCAAACCGTAACCATAACCCTTACCCATAACCTAACCCTAACCCTAACCATAACCCTAAACCTAAAAAGAACCTAACCATAACCCGTATCGTAACCCTAACCCTAACTCTAACCCTAACCCTAACCCTAACCCTAAATGTAACCCTTACCCGTACCCTAACCCCAACACTAACCCTAACCCTTACCCGAAACCTAACACTATATCTATCCCGTACCATACCCCTAACCCTTACCCGTACCATTTACCTAACCCTAACCCTAACCATAACCATACCCGTACCCTAACCCTAACCCTAACCCTAAACCTTAGCCGACCGTAACCCTAACTGTAACCCTAAACCTAACACGTACCTAACCCTAACCGTAAACCTAACCTTAACCCTAACCGTATCCCTTACCCGTACCCTAACCCTAACACTAACCCTAACCATAACCCTTACCTGTATCCTAACCCTAACCCTAAACCTATCCCTAAACCTAACCGTAACTCTTACCTGTACCCTAACGCTAACCCTAACCCTAACACTTACACGAACCCTAACCCTCAACCTAACCCTAATCCGTACCCTAACCCTAACCCTAACTGTAACCCTTACGGGTACCCTAACCCTAACCCTAAACCTTACCTGACACTAACACTAAACCTAACCCTAAAACTAACCCGTACCCAAACCTAACCCTAACCGTAACCCTTAACCGTACCCTAACCCTACCCTAACTCTAACCCTAAAGTTAACACTTACCTGTACCTAAACCCTACCCTAACCCTAAATCTGACCCGAAACCTAACCCTAACCCTAACCCTAACTCTAACCCTACACCTAACCCTAAACTGTACACTAAACCTAACCCTAAACCTAAACCTTGCCCGATCCCTAACCCTAACCCTAAACCTTACCCGAACCCTAACCCTAACCCTAAACCGTACCGTAACCCTAACCCTAACCGTAAACCTAACCTTAACCCTTACCCGTACCTAACACTAACTCTAAACCTAAACCTTACCCAAACCCTAACCCTAACCCTAACTGTCACCCTTACCCGTACCCTAACCGTAACCCTGACCCTAACCCTAATCCTTACCTGTACCTTAACTGTAACCCTAACCCTAAGCCTAACCCTAAACCTAAACGTACCCCTTACCCCAACCCTAAACCTAACCCTAATCCTAACCTTAACCCTTACCCGAATCCTAAACCTAGCCATCACCCTAAAACTAACCCTAAACCTTACCCGTACCCTAACCCTAACACTAACCCTTACCCGAAACTTAACCCTAACCGTAACCATACCCGTACCCAGCCCTAATACTAACCCTAACCCTTACCGTAACCCTTACCCGTACCCTAATCCTAAACCTAACCGTAAACTAAACCTCACCCTTACGTGAACCCTAACCCTAATCTTAACCGTAAACCGTACCGTAACCCCAACCCTAACCCTAACACTAACCCTCACCGTAACCCTTACCCATACCCTATCCCTAACCCTAACCATAACCCTTACCCGTACCCTAACCCTAACACTTACCATAACCCTAACCCTTACACGTACCCTAACCCTAACCCGTACTGTAACCTACCCTAATCCTAAACCTAACTCTAACCATAACCTTTACCCTTCTCTAACGCAAACCCTAACCCTAAACCTAACCTAACCGGAAACCTTACCCGTACCCTAACACTAACCCTAACCCTAACCCGAAAACTTACCCGAACCCTAACCCTAACAATTACCCTAAACCTAACCATAACCCTTACCCATACCCTAACCCTAACCTTAACCATAACCATAACCCTAACCCTTACTCGAACCCTAACCCTATCCCGTACCGTAACCCTAACCCTAACCCATACCCCAACCCTAACACTAACCATAACCCTAGCTCTAACCGTAACCCTTACACGTACCCTAAACCTAACACTAAACCTAAACCTTACCCGAACACTAACCCTAACCCTAACCCTAACCCGTACCGTAACCCTAACAATAACCCTAACCCTAACCCTAAACGTAACCGTTACTCTCACACTAACTCTAACCCTAACCCTAACCCTATCCGTAACCCTTACCCGTACACTAACCACCCTAAACTTAACCCGTACCATAAACCTAACCCTAACCCTAACCCTAACCCGTGCCGTAATAGTAACCCTAACCCTAACTGTAACCCTTACCCGTACCCTAACCCTAACCCTAAACTTAACCGTAACCCTAAACATAACCATTACCCGTACCCTAATCCTAACCGTAACCCTTAATCATACCCTAACCCTAACCCTTAAACGAACCCTAACACTAAACCTAATGCTAACCCGTACCGTAAAGCTAACATAAAAACACTAACCCTCACCATAACCCTTACCCGTACCCTAATCCTAACCCTAACCCTAACTGAACCCTTACCCATACCCTAACCCTAACCCTAACCATAAACCTAACGATTACCCAAACCGTAACCTAACCCTATCCCTAACCCTAACCGTTACCCTTACCTGTACATAATGCTAAGCCTAACCCTAACCCTAACCCTAACCGTAAACCTTTCACGTACCCTATCACTAACCCTAACCCTAAATATACCTGAACCCTAACCCTAACCCTAACGCTAACCTGTATCGTAACCCTAAACTTAACCCTATCCATAACCTTAACCCTTACCCGTACTCTACCCTAACCCTAACCCTAACCGCAACCCTTACCCGCACCTAACCCTAACCCTAACCCTAAACCTAACCATAACCCTTCACTGTAGCCTAACCCTAACCCTACCCCTAACCCTCAGCGTAACCCTTAGCCCCATCGTAACCCTAAACCTAACCCTAACACTTACCCTAACCGTAACCCTTACCCGTAACCTAACCCTAACCGTACATAAACCTAACTGTAACCGAACCCTAACTCTAACCCTAACCCTAACCTGTACCATAACCCTAACTCTAACACTAAACTTAACCGTAACCCTTTCCCATACCCTAAACTAACCCTAATCCTAACCCTAACCTTAACCCTAACCCACACCCTAACCCTAACCTAACACTAACCCTTACCCTAACAGTAAACCTTACCCATACCCTCTCTCTAAATCTAACCAAAACCCTTACCCGAACCCTAAACGTAAACCTCACCCTAACCCTAACCCTAATCCTAACCCTAACCCTAACCCTAACTGTAACCCTTATCCGTACTTTAACCCTACCCTAAACCTAACCGTAACCCTTTCCCGAACGCCAAACCTAACTCTATCCCTAACCCGCACTGTAACCCTAACCCAAACCCTAACCCTAAAACTTCCCCTAACCTAACCCCAAACCTAACCCTAAAACTAACCCTAACCCTTACCCTAACCCTAAACCTAACCCGTACCCTAACCCTAAACCTAACCCAAACCGTAACCCTAACCGTAACGCTTACCCGTACCCTAACCCTAACCCTAACCCTAACATAACCTAACCCTTACCCGTACCCTAACCCTAACCCTAAAGCTAACCCAACCTAACGATAATCCTTACTCGTACCCTAACCTGAAAACAAACCCTAACCCTAAACCTTACCCGAATGCTAACCCTAACCGTAACCCTACACCGTACCATAACCCTAACCGTGACTGTAACCCTTATCCGTACCCTAACACTAACCCCAACCCTAAAAATAATCCTAAACAACCGTAAGCCTAACCATACCCTAACATTAAACCTAACTGTAAACCTTACCCGTATCCTAACCCTAACTCTAACCCTAACCCTATACCTAAATCATACCTGAACACTAACCCTATTCCTAAACCCAAACGTACCGGAATCCTGAACCTAACCCTTACTGTAACTGTTACCCATACCCTAACCCTAACTCTAAACCTAAACCTAACATTAACCGTAACCCGTACCGTAACCCTAACCCTAACCCTAACCCTTACCCAACCCTAAGCCAAACCCTAACCCTAAGCCTAACCTGAACCTTAACCCTAACCCCAACCGTAATCCTAAACCTAAACCTAACCGTAACCCTTACTCTAACTCTAACCCTAACCCTATCCCGATCCCTAAAACCTATCTGTTACCCTAACCCTAACCCTAACCGTAACCCTTACCTGTACCCTAACCCTAACCCTAAACCTAAACCTAACCCTACCCCTAATTCGTACCATAACACTAACCCTTACCCTAAACCTTATACTAACCCTAAACCTAACCCTAACAGTAACCCTTATCCATACCCTAACCCTACCCTAACCCTAACGGTAAACCCTACCCGAACGCTAAACCTAACCCTATCCCTAACACGAACCGTAACCCTAACGCAAACCCTAACCCTAACGCTTACCCTAAACCTAACCCCAACCCTAAACCTCACCATAACCATAACCCATACCGTAATCCTAACACTAACACTAACCCTAAACCTAAACCTAACCCGTACAGTAACCCTAACCCTGACCCTAACCCTAAACCTAACCCTAATCCTTACCCGTACCCTAACTGTAACCCTAACCCTAAGCCTAACCCTAAACCTAAATGTACCCCTTACCCCAAACCTAACCCTAACCGTAATCCTAACCTTAACCCTTACCCGAATCCTAAACCTAGCCTTCACCCAAAACCGAACCCTAAACTTTACCCGTACCCTAACCCTAACCCTAACCCTTACCCGAAACATAACCCTAACCCTAACCGTAACCATACCAGTACCCTAACCCTAATACTAACCTTAACCCTAACCGTAAACCTTACCCGTACCCTAATCCTAAACCTAACCGTAAACTAAACCTCACCCTCTAGCGAACCCTAACCCTAAACATAACCCTAACCCGTTCCGGAACGGTAACCCTAACAGTAACCCTCACCGTAACCCTTACCCGTACCCTAACCCTAACCCTAACCATAACCGTTACCCGTACCCTAACCCTAACACTTACCCTAACCCTAACCCTTACACGTACCCTAACCCTAACCCTAACCCATACTGTAACCTACCCTAACCCTAAACCTAACCCTTACCATAACCTTTACCCTTCTCTAACGCTAACCCTAATCCTAAACCTAACCCAAAACCTTACCCGAACCCGAACCCTAACCCTTACCCTAACCATAACCGTAACCCCTACCCATACCCTAACCCTAACCTTAACCATAACCCTAACCCTTACTCGAAACCTAACCCTAACCCGTACCGTAACCCTAACCCTAACCCTAACCCGTGCCGTAATACTAAACCTAACCCTAACCGTAACCCTTACCCGTACCCTAACCCTAAACCTAACCCTAACCCTAACCATAACCATTACCCGTACCCTAACACTAACCCTAACCGTAACCCTTATCCAAACCCTAACCCTAATCCTAACGCTAACTCGTAGCATAACCGTACCCCTAACCATAACCCTAACCGTAACCCTTACCCGTACCCTAACCCTAAACCTATCCCTAACCCTAAAACTAACCCTTACCCAAACCCTAACCCTAACCCTAAGCTGAACTGTAACCCTTACCTGTAACCTAACCCTAACACTAACCCTAATCCTAACCCTAACCCTAACCCTAACTGTAACCCTTACCCGTACCTTAACCCTAATCCGAAACTAACTCTTACCCGAACCATGAACCTAACCCTCAACCACATCCTAACGCTAACCCTTACCATAACCTAACCCTATCCCTAAACCTAACCATAACCCTTACCAGTACCCTAACCCTAACCATAACCCTAACCCTAAATCTTACCCGAACCCTAAACCTAACCCTAACTCCATCCCGTATGTTACCCTAACCCTAACCCTAACCCTAAACCTAAGCATAACCCTAACCATAACCCTTACCCATACCCTAACCCTAACCCTAACCCTAAACCTAAACATAACCCTACACCTAATCTATACCATAACACTAACCCTAACCCTAACCTTAATACTAAACCTAACCCTAACCCTAACTGTAACTCTTATCCGTACCCTAACCCTACCCTAACCCTAACCGTAACCCTTACCCGAACGTTAAACCTAACCATATAGCTAACCCGCAACGTAACCCTAACCCAAACCCTAACCCTAACACTTACCCTAAACCTAACCCAAACCTAAACCTAACCCTAACCATAACGCGTACCGTAATCCTAACACTAACACTAACATTAACCCTACATCTAACCCGTACAGTAACCCTAACCCTACCCCTAACTCTAACCCTAACCCTAATCAGAACCCTACCCATACCCTAATACTAAACCTAACCCTAACACTAATTCTAACCGTAACACTTAGCCGTACGCTAAACCTTACCCTAAACCTAACCGTAACCCTTACCCTAACCCTAAACCTAACCCAAACCGTAACCCTAACCGTAACGCTTACCCTTACCCTAACCCTAACCCTAACCCTAACATAACCTAACCCTTAACCGTACCCTAACCCTAACCCTAACCCTAAAGCTAACCCAAACCTAACTATAACCCTTACTCGTGCCCTAACCTGAAAACTAACCCTAACCCTAAACCTTACCCGAATGCTAACCCTAACCGTAACCCTACACCGTACCGTAACCCTAACCCTAACCGTGACTGTAACCCTTATCCATACCCTAACACTAACCCCAACCCTAAAAATAATCCTAAACAACCGTAAGCCTAAACCATACCCTAACCTTAAACCTAACCGTAAACCTTACCCGTATCATAAACCTAACCCTAACCCTAACCCTATACCTAAATCATACCTGAACACTAACCCTAATCCTAAACCCAACCCATACCGTAACCCTAAACCTAACCCTTACTGTAATTGTTACCCATACCCTAACCCTAACCCTTAACCTAAATCTAACTGTAACCCTACCCCGAACCGTAATCCTAACCCTAACCCTAAACCTAAACCTAACCTTAATCATAACCCGTACCATAACCCTAACCCTAACCCTAACCCTTACCTGACCCTAAACCAAACCCTAACCCTAACCTGTACTGTAACCCTAAACCTAACCATAAACCTAAACCTAAACCTAACCCTAACCCTTACCGAACCCGAACCCGAACACGAACCCTAACCCATACCATAACAATGCCCCTAACCTTTACCCTAACCGTAATCCTTACCCGTACCCTAACGTTAACCCTAAACCTAAACCTAACCCTACCCCTAATCCGTACCATAACACTAACCCTTACCCTAAACCTTATACTAACCCTAAACCTAACCCTAATTGTAACCCTTTTCCGTACCATAACCCTACCCTAACCCTAACGGTAACCCTTATCCGAACGCTAAACCTAACCCTATCCCTAACCCGCACCATAACCCTAACGCAAACGCTAACACTAACACTTACCCTAAACCTAACCCCAACCCTAAACCTAACCATAACCATAACCCGTACCGTAATCCTAACACTAACATTAACCCTAAACTTAAACCTAACCCGTACAGTAACCCTAACCCTAACCCTAACCCTAATAGTAACCCTTACCCATACACTAACCCTAACCCTAACCCTAACACTAACCCTAACACTAACCCTAACCCGTACGCTAAACCTAACCCTAACCCAAAATCGAATCGTAAACCTCACCCTAACCCTTACCCTAACCCTAACCCTATCCCGTACCATAACCCTAACCCTAACCTTAACCGTAATGCTTACCCGTACCCTAACCCTAACCCTACGCCCTGACCATAACCCTAACATAAACGTAACCTTTACCTGTACCCTAACCCTAACCCTTACGCTAACCCAAACCTAACTGTAACCGTTAATCTTACCCTAAACCAAACCCTAAACCTAAACCTAAACCTTACACGAAACCTAACCCTAACCCTAACCCTAAACTGTACCGTAACCCTAACCCTAACTGTAACCCTAACCGTAACCCTTACCCGTACCCTAACCCTAACCCTAAACCTAAAACTAACCCTAAACCTAACCCTAACCTAAACCATACCCTAACCCTAAACCTAACCGTAAACCTTACCTGTATCCTAACCCTAACCCAAAACCTAACCCTAACCCTATACCTAAACCTTACCTGAACCCTAAATCTAACCCTAATGCTAACCCATACCGTCACCCTAACCCTAACTGTAACCCTTACCTGTACCCTAACACTAACCCTAAACCTAAACCTAACACTAACAATAACCCTTACCCATACCCTAACCTTACCCTAAACTTAACACTAACCCGAACACTAACCCTAACAGTAACCCTAAACATAACCCTAATGCATACCATAACCCTAACCCTAACCGTCACCCTAACACTAACCCTAACCGTAACACTTACCCGAACGCTAAACCTAAACCTATCCCTAACCCACACCGTAACCCTAACCCAATCCCTAACCCTAAAACTAACCCTAAACCTAACCCTAAGCCTAAACTGTACCCTAACCCTAAACCTAACTGTAACCCTTACCCATACCCTAAACTAACCCTAACCCTAACTCTATACATAACCCTTACCAAACCCTAACCCTAAACCGAACCCTAAACGTACCATAAACTTAACCCTAAACCTAACTGTATCCCTTACTCGTACCCTAAACCTAACCCTATACCTAAACCTAACCCTAACCGTAACTTTACCCGAACCCTAACCCTAACCCTAACCCATACCATAACGCTAACCCTAACCCTAACCCTATCCTAACCCTAACCCGAACCCTAACCCTAACCCTAACCCATACCATAACCCTAACCCTCACCCTAACCCTAACCCTAACGGTAAATCTTACCCATACCCTAAACCTAACCCTTACCCGAACCCTAACCCTAACCCTTTTCGTATCCTAACCCTAACCCTAACCCAAACCATAACCCTGACCGTAACCCTTACACGTATCTTAACACTAACCCTTAATCTAACCGTAACCCTTATTCGTACCCTAACCCTTATCTGAACCCTAAACCTAACATTAAACTTAACCCTTACCCGTACCCTAAACCTAACTCTAAACCTAAACCTAAACTGAACTCTTACCCGAACCCTAAACCTAAACCTAACCCGTACGGTAACCGTAACCCTAAACTAACTGTAACCCTTACCCGTACCCTAACCCTAAACCTAACCGTAACACTAACCGTTATACGAACCCTAACCCTAACCCAACCGTAACCCTAACCCGTACCGTAACCCTAAACCTAACCTTAACCCTTACCGTAATCTTTACCTGTACCCTCACCCTAAACCAAACCCTTACCCTAACCCTAACCCTTACACATACCCTAAAACTAAACCTAAACCTAACCCTTACCTGAACCCGAACCCTAATCCTAACCTAACCCGAGCCGTGACACTAACAATAACCCTAACCATAACCCTAACCCTAACCATAACCCTAACCGTAACCCTTACCCGTACCCCAACCCTAACTCTAACCCTAAACCTAACCTACCCCTAATTCGTACCATAAAACTAACCCTAACCCTAACTCTGATATTAACCCTAACCCTAACCCTAACTGTAAACCTTATCCGTACCTTAACCCTACCCTAACCCTAACCGTAACCGTACCCGACACTAAAGCTAACCCTATCCCTTACCCTCACCGTAACCCTAAACCTAACCCTAACCCTAACACTTACCCTAAACCTAACCCCAAACCTAACTCTAACCATAACCCGTACCGTAATCCTAACACTAACACTAACCCTAAAACTAAATCTAACCTGTAGAGTAACCCTAAACCTAACCCGAACCCTAATCGTAACCCTTACCCGTACCCTAATCCTAACCCTAATCCTAACACTATTGTTGGGAGCGGCCCTGCGATAGTGGGCAGGATTCCGAGTTGAGCGTTCGATCAGTCTCCTCAACCTTTGAGCTGAAACCGCAGATTTGTGGAGCCAGCCAAGGTTTTGCAGTTGAGCAACAAAGTTCCTTGATGAACTTGTCCCGACTGCAGGTGTCGTTCCCACTTCCCCCCCCCCTTTTACTGAGTGGAGCTGCAGCTAAGAATAATACCTGCTATAATTATCACTAGTGTAGCGTAGCCTGAGCTATTATGGGTACAATAGGTATAGATGAAATAACATGATTGTTATTCTTCCATAAGAGTTCCTTGACCTTTCACATACCCCTTAGACATTTGTCTAAGCATTCTACATCTCTGCTTGTAATCATTAACAGAATGTTCTTGATGTTCTTTGATTGTTATGATGGATTGATCAATTGTATCCCAATTGTAATAGAATGTTATGCGCTCTTGTTATTTTGCACCTGCTTCCTCCTTTTAGCAGTATATATATGCCTTTCTGCTTGCAATAAATTGGTCCTTGTGGCGATCAGCCACATTGACCCTTCTATCCCATACTCTTTTCATTTCTCTTTATTTCTCATCCCCTTACCCTCGGTTCCTGAACCCGGACCTTGCCGCGCCGGACGCGACACACTATCCCTAACCGTAACCCTTACCCGTATGCTAAAACTAACCCTGAACCTAAACCTAACTGTGACCCGTACCCTAACACTTACCCTAACCCTCAACCTAACCCGTACCATAACCCTAAACGAAACCAAACCCTAACCCTAACCGTAACGCTTACCCGTACCCTAACACTAACCCTAACCCTAACATAACCTAACCCTTACCCGTACCCTAACCCTAACCCTAAAGCTAACCCAAACCTAACCGTAACCCTTACTCGTACCCTAACCAGAACCCTAACCCTAAAACTAACCCTAAAGCTAACAGTAAGCCTAAACCATACCCTAACCTTAAACCTTACCGTAAACCTTACCCGTATCCTAACCCTAACCCTAACCCTACCCTAAACCTATACCTAAACCTTACCTGAACCCTAACCCTAACCCTACCCTAACCCTAACCCTAACCCATACCGTAAACCTAACCCTAACCCTATCAGTAACCCTTACCCGTACCCGAACCCTAACCCTAAAACTAACCCTAAACATAACCCTATCCCGTACCATAACCCTAACCCTAACCCGAACCGTAATTCTAACCCTAACCCTAAACATAAACCTAACCCTAACCTTAACCCGTACCGTAACCCTCACCCTAACCCTAACCCAACCCTAACCCTAACCCTAACCCCCTAACCCGTACCGTAACCCTAACCCGTACCTTAACCCTAAACCTAAACCTAACACTAAATCTTAACCTAACCCTAACCCTAACTCTGAACCTAAACCTATCCCTTACCCGAACCCTAACCCTAACCCTAACCCTAACACTAACACTAACACTAAATGTAACTCTTACCCGTTACCCTAGCGCTAACCCTAACCCAACCGTAACCCTTACCCGTACAATAACATGAAACCTAACCCTAACCCTTACCCGAACCCTAATCCTAACCTGAAACCTAAAACGTACTATAACCCTGCCCCTAACCCTAACCCTAACTGTAACCCTTACCCGTAGCCGAACACTAACCCTAACCATAACCTTAACCCTAACCGTAAGCCTAAACCATCACCTAACCCCAACCCTAACCCTAACCCTAATGGTAACTCTTACCATACCCTAATCCTAACCCTAACCCTAACACTAACCCTAACCCTAAACAGAACCCTTTCCCGAACCCTAAACCTAACCCTAACACCAACCCCTACCGTAAACCTAACCATAACCCTAACTGTAACCCTTACCCGTAACCTAACTCTAACCCTAACCCTAACCCTAACCGTAACCCTTGGCCGTACCCTAACACTAAACCTAAACTAACCCTTACCGGAAACAAGAACCTAACCCTAAATCTAATCCTAACTCTAACCTGTACCATAACCAAACCCTAACCCTAACCCTAACACTAAACCTAAACCTAACCCTAACCGTAGCCCTTAACCGTACCCTAACCCTAACCCTCACCCTAACCCTAAACCTAACCCTTACCCGATTCCAAACCCTAACCCTCACTGTAACCCTTAACCAAAACCTAACCCTAACCCTAACCCTAAACCTAACCCGAACCATAACCTTTACCCGTACCCTAACCCTAAAACTGAACTTACCCTTACACGAATCATGAACCTAACCCTAAGCCTCATCCTAACGCTAACCCGTACCATAACCTAACCCTAACCCTAACCCTAAACCTAACCCTAACCGTAACCCTTACCTGTACACTAACCCTAACCATAACCCTAACCCTAACTCTTACCCGAACCATAAACCTAACCGTAACCCCAAACTGTACGTTACCGTAACACTAACCCTAACCCTAACCCTACAATAACCCTAATCGTAACCCTTACCCATACCCTAACCCTAATCCTAAACCTAAACCTAACCCTACCCCTAATCTGTACAATAACACTAACCCTAACCCTAACCCTAATACTAACCCTAAACCTAACCATAACTGTAACCCTTATTTGTACCCTAACCCTACCCTAACCCTAACCGTAACCCGTACATGAATGCTAAACCTAACCCAATCCCTAACTCACACCGTAACCCTAACCCAAGCCCTAACCCTAACACTTACCCTAACCCTAACCCCAAATCTAACTCTAACCATAACCCGTACCGTAATCCTAACACTATAACAAAACCTAACCCTAAATCTAACCCTTACAGTAACCCTAACCCTAACCTAACACTAATCGTAACCCTTACACATACCCTAATCCTAACCCTAACCCTAAAACTAACCCTAACCGTAACCCTTACCCGTACACTAAACCTAACCCTAAACCTAAACCTAACCGTAACCCTTACCCTACCCTTACCCTAAACCTAACCGTAACCCTAAACATAACCATTACCCTAACCCTAACCCTAACCCTAACACTAACCCTAACCCAACCCAAACCCTAAACATAACCCTAACCGTAACCCTTACCCGTACTCTAAACCTAGCCCTAAACTTAACACTTACCTGAACCCTAACCCTAACCCTAACAATAACCTTAACATAACACTAAACCATACCACTACCCTAACCGTAACCCTAACCCTAACCCTTATACGAACCCTAACCATAACCAAATCCTAACCCTAACC
This sequence comes from Otocyon megalotis megalotis, assembly GCA_017311455.1. Lineage (NCBI taxonomy): Eukaryota > Metazoa > Chordata > Mammalia > Carnivora > Canidae > Otocyon > Otocyon megalotis. The sequence goes on along the minus strand of JAEUCK010008398.1, from coordinate 71,305 downwards.
CGTACCGTAACCGTAACCCTAACCCTAACCCTAACCGTAACGCTTTCCCGTACCCGAAACCTAACCCCAAACCTAAAACTAACCCTAAACCTAACCCTAAGCCTAAACCGTACCCTAACTCTAAACCTAACCCTAAATCTAACCATAAACCTTACCGCTAACCTAACCCTAATCCTAACCGTACCCCTAAACCTAATCCTTACCCGAACCTTAACACTAACCCTAACCCTAACCCTAAACCTAACCCTAACCCTAACCCTTACTGTAACCCTTACCCGTTCCCTAACCCTGAACCTAACCCTTATCCGAACCCTTACCATAATTCTAACCCTAAACCGTACTGTAACCCTTACCCGTACCTTAACCCTAACCCTAACCCTAAACCTAACCGTACCCATTCCCGTACCCTAACCTTAACCCTAACCCTAACCCTGACCCTAACCGTACCGTAACCGTAACACTAACCCTGACCCTAACCGTAATCCTACCCCTAAAACTAATCCTAACTGCAAACCTTACCCGTACCCTATATCTAAGCCTAACCCTAATGCTAACCCTTACCGTACCCTAAACCTAGACCTAACCCTAAACTTACCCGAACCCTAACCCTAACCCTAACCATAACCTAACCCATACCGTAACCCAAACATGAACACTAACCCTAACCCTAACACTAACACTTACCCGAACCCTAACCCTAACACAAACCTAACCGTAACCCTTACCCTTACCCTAACACTAACCCAAACACTTACCGAACCCTAACCCTAAACTTAAACCTTACCGTAACCTTACCCGTACCCTAACCCTAAAACTAACCCTAACCCTACCGTAACCCTTACCCGTACCCTACGACTAACTCTAAACCTAACCCTAACCCTAAATATAACCCTTACCCGTACCCTAAACCTAACTCTATCCCTAACACTTAACCGAACCTGACTCCTAGACGTAACGCTAACTAACCCTAACACTAACCCGTACCATTAGCCTAACTCAAACCCTAACCCTAAACCTAACTCTAACCCTTACCCTAACCCTAAACCTTACCCGAACCCTAACCCTAACCCTAACCCGTACCATAACCATAACCCTCACACTAAACCAAACCGAAACCCTTATCCGAACCCTAACCCTATTCCTAACCCTTACCCGTACCCTAACACTAACCCTAACCATAACAACAACCCTTACCCGTACCATTACCCTAAACCTAACCCTAACCCTAACCCGAACCCTTACCCTAATCCTAAATCTAACCCTAACCTGTGCCTTAAACATAACCCTAATCCAAACACTAATCATAACCCTTACCTCTATCCTAACCCTAACCCTAACACTAACCATAACCCTTACCCGTAACCTAACCCTAACCTTAACACTTACCCAAACCCTAAACCTAACACTAAACCTAACCCTAACCCTAACCCATACCGTAACTCTAACCCGAACCCTAACCTTAACACTAACCGTAGCGCTAACCCTAAACCTCACCCGTACCCTAACCGTAATCTTAACCATAACCCTTACCAGTACCCTAACCCTAACCTTAACCCGAACCCTTACACAAAACCTAACCATAAACCTAACCCTAATCAGTACCGTAAATCGAACCCAACCCTAACCCTTACCTTAACCCTTACCTGTACCCTAACCCTAACCCTAACCCTAACCGTAACCCTTACCCGAACCCTAACCCTAAACCTCCCTTAATCCTAACCCTTACCCGAGCCCTAAACCTAACCCTAACCTGTACCTTAAACATAACTCTAACCATAACCGTAACCCTTACCCTAACCCTAAACCTAACCCTTACCAAACCCTTAACTTAACCCTAACCCTAACCCTAAACCGTACCGTAACTCTAACCCGAACCCTAAACCTAACACTAACCCTAACCGTAACCCTTAGCTGTACCCTAACCTTAACCCTACCCTAACCCTTAACCGATACCCATTCCTAACCCTAACCCAAACCCGTACTGTAACCCTAAACCTAATACTAACTCTAACCGTAACCCTTACCCGTACCCTAACTCTAACCCTAACCTAACCCTAACCCTAACCCTAACCGTAACCCTTACCCGAACCCTAACCCTAACCCTCCCTTAACCCTAACCCTTACCCGAACCCTAAACCTAACACTAACCCTAACCGTAACTCTTAGCTGTACCCTAACCTTAACCCTACCCTAACCCTTAACCGATACCCATCCCTAACCCTAACCCAAACCCGTACTGTAACCCTAAACCTAACTCTAACTCTAACCGTAACCCTTACCCGTACCCTAACCCTAGACATAACCCTAACCCTAACACTTACCCGAACCCTAACACTAACCATAACCCTGACCCTAACCCGTACCTTAAACCTAACCCTAAGCCTAACCCTATTCGTAACCCTTACCCATATGCTAACGATAAACCTAACCCTAACCCTAACCCTTATCCGAAAACTAACCCTAACCCTAACTGTAATCCTTACCTGTACCCTTACCCTAACCCTAACGCTAACCCTAACCGTTACAACAACCCTAATCCTAAACCTAACCCTAACCCGTACCGTAACCCTAACCCTAACCCTAACACGTACCTAACCCTAACCCTAACACTTAGCCGAACAGTTACCCTAACCCTAAACCTAACCCGTACCGTAAACCGAACCCTAACACTAACCCTAACCGTAACCCTTACCCGAACCTTACACCTAACACTAACCCTAAGCCTAAACCTAAACCTGACATTAAACCTTACCCGTACCCTACCCTAACCCTAACCCTAACCCTAATCGTAACCCTACCCATACCCTAACCCTAAGCCTAAACCTACCCGTAAACCTTACCCGTACCGTAAACCTAACCCTAACTCTAACCCTAACCCTAAACCTAAAGGTAACACTTACCCGTCCCCTAACCCTAACCCTCACCCTAAACCAAACTCTTACCCGAACCCTAACCCTTACCGTAACTCTTACCCTAACCATAACCATAACCGTAACCCTTACCCGTACCCTAACCCTAACCCTAAAACTTACCAGAACCCTAACCCTAACCCTATCCCTAACCTGTACCCGTAACCCTAACCCTAACCCAAACCGTAACCATAACCCTTACCCATAACCTAACCCTAACCCTAACCATAACCCTAAACCTAAAAAGAACCTAACCATAACCCGTATCGTAACCCTAACCCTAACTCTAACCCTAACACTAACCCTAACCCTAAATGTAACCCTTAGCCGTACCCTAACCCCAACACTAACCCTAACCCTTACCCGAAACCTAACACTATCCCTATCCCGTACCATACCCCTAAACCTAATCCATACCATTTACCTAACCCTAACCCTAACCCTAACCATACCCGTACCCTAACCCTAACCCTAACCCTAAACCTTACCCGACCATAACCCTAACCGTAACCCTAAACCTAACACGTACCTAACCCTAACCGTAAACCTAAGCCTAACCCTAACCGTATCCCTTACCCGTACCCGAACCCTAACACTAACCCTAACCATAACCCTTACCTGTATCCTAACCCTAACCCTAAACCTATCCCTAAACCTAACCGTAACTCTTACCTGTACCCTAACGCTAACCCTAAACCTAACACTTACACGAACCCTAACCCTCAACCTAACCCTAATCCATACCCTAACCCTAACCCTAACCGTAACCCTTACCGGTACCCTAACTCTAACCCTAAACCTTACCTGACACTAACACTAAACCTAACCCTAAAACTAACCCGTACCCAAACCTAACCCTAACCCTAACCGTAACCCTTAACCGTACCCTAACCCTACCCTAACTCTAACCCTAAAGTTAACACTTACCTGTACCTAAACCCTACCTTAACCCTAAATCTGACCCGAAACCTAACCCTAACCCTAACCCTCACCCTACACCTAACCCTAAACCGTACACTAACCCTAACTCTAAAACTAACCCTTACCCGATCCCTAACCCTAACCCTAAAACTTAACCGAACCCTAACCCTAACTCTAAACCGTACCCTAACCCTAACCCTAACCCTAAACCTAACCCTAATCCTTACCCGTACCCTAACTATAACCCTAACCCTAAGCCTAACTCTAAACCTAAACGTACCCCTTACCCCAACCCTAAACCTAACCCTAATCCTAACCTTAACCCTTACCCGAATCCTAAACCTAGCCGTCACCCTAAACCTAACCCTAAACCTTACCCGTACCCTAACCCTAACCCTAACCCTTACCCGAAACTTAACCCTAACAGTAACCATACCCCTACCCTAACCCTAATACTAACCCTACCCTTACCGTAACCCTTTCCCGTACCCTAATCCTAAACATAACCGTAAACTAAACCTCACCCTTTCGCGAACCCTAACCCTAATCTTAACCCTAACCCGTACTGTAACCCTAACCCTAACCCTAACCCTAACCCTCACCGTAATCCTTACCCGTACCATAACCCTAACACTAACCGTAACCCTTACCCGTACCCTAACCCTAACACTTACCCTAACCCTAACCCTTACACGTACCCTAACCCTAACCCTAACCCGTACTGTAACCTACCCTAATCCTAAACCTAACTCTAACCATAACCTTTACCCTTCTCTAACGCAAACCCTAACCCTAAACCTAACCTAACCGGAAACCTTACCCGTACCCTAACACTAACCCTAACCCTAACCCGAAAACTTACCCGAACCCTATCCCTAACAATTACCCTAAACCTAACCATAACCCTTACCCATACCCTAACCCTAACCTTAACCATAACCATAACCCTAACCCTCCTCGAAAGCTAACCCTATCCCGTAACGTAACCCTAACCCTAACCCTAACCCAACCCATACCCCAACCCTAACACTAACCATAACACTAACTCTAACCGTAACCCTTACACGTACCCTAAACCTAACACTAACCCTAAACCTTACCCGAACTCTAAACCTAACCCTAACCCTAACCCTAACCCGTATCGTAACCCTAACCCTAACCCAACCCCTAAACTTAACCCTTACACTCACACTAACTCTAATCCTAACCCTAACCCTATCTGTAACCCTTACCCGTACACTAACCACCCTCACCTTAACCCGTACCATAAACCTAACCGTAACCCTAACCCGTGCCGTAATACTAACACTAACCCTAACCGTAACCCTTACCCGTACCCTAACCCTAACCCTAAACCTAACCGTAACCCTAAACAAAACCATTACCCGTACCCTAACCCTAACCCTAACCGTAACCCTTACCCATACCCTAACCCTAACCCTAACCATAAACCTAACGATTACCCGAACCGTAACCTAACCCTATCCCTAACCCTAACCGTTACCCTTACCTGTAATGCTAAGCCTAATCCTAACCCTAACCGTAAACCTTTCACGTACCCTAACACTAACCCTAACCCTAAATATACCTGAACCCTAACCCTAACCCTAATGCTAACCTGTATCGTAACCCTAAACTTAACCCTATCCATAACCTTAACCCTTACCCGTACTCTACCCTAACCCTAAACCTAACCCTAACGAAACCGCAACCCTTACCTGCACCTAACCCTAACCCTAACCTTACCATAACCCTTCACTGTAGCCTAACCCTAACCCTACGCCTAACCCTCAGCGTAACCCTTAGCCGGATCATAACCCTAAACCTAACCCTAACACTTACCCTAACCGTAACCCTTACCCGTAACCTAACCCTAACCCTAACGCTAACCCTAAACCTAACCTGTACCATAACCCTAACTCTAACACTACCTTAACCGTAACCCTTTCCCGTACCCTAAACTAACCCTAATCCTAACCCTAACCTTAACCCTAACCCGTACCCTAACCCTAACCCTAACACTAACCCTTACCCTAACCGTAAACCTTACCCATACCCTCTCTCTAAATCTAACCCAAACCCTTACCCGAACCCTAAACGTAAACCTCACCCTAAACCTAACCCTAATCCTAATCCTAACCTTAACCCTAACCCGTACCCTAACCCTAACCCTAACACTAACCCTTACCCTAACCGTAAACCTTACCCATACCCTCTCTGTAAATCTAACCCAAACCCTTACCCGAACCCTAAACGTAAACCTCACCCTAACCCTAACCCTAATCCTAACCCTAACCCTAACCCTAACTGTAACCCTTATCCGTAATTTAACCCTACCCTAAACCAAACCGTAACCCTTTCCCGAAAGCTAAATCTAACCCTATCCCTAACCCGCACAGTAACCCTAACCCAAACCCTAACCCTAAAACTTCCACTAACCTAACCCTAACCCTAACCCTAAAACTAACCCTAAACCTAACCCTAAGCCTAAACCGTACCCTAAACCTAAACCTAACTGTAGCCCTTACCCGTATCCTAATCCTAACCCTAACCCTAACCCTAACTCTATACGTAACCTTTACCGAACCCTAACCCTAAACTGTACCGTAAACCTAACCCTAACCCTAACTTTAAACTTACCCGTACCCTAACCCTAACCCTAACTCTAAGCCTCACCGTAACCGTAATCCTTACCCTAACCCTAACCCTAACTTTAACACTTACCCGAAGACTAACCCTAAACCTAACCCTAATCCTAACCCTTACCGAACCCTAACCCGTACCTGTACCGTACCCTAAACCTAACCTTAACCCTTAACCCTAACCCTAACCGGAACCCTTACTCGTACCCTCACTGGTACCCTAAACCTAAACCTAACCATAACCGTAACCCTTACCCGTACCCTAACCCTAATTCTAAACCTAAACCTAAACCGAAACCTGCCCCGAACCGTAAACCTAACCCTAACCCGTATGGTAACCCTCACCTTAACCCTAGTGTAACCCTTACCCGTAACCTAAATCTAACCCTAACCCTAACCCTAAACGTAACCCTTACCCGAACCCTAACACTAACCCTAACATTTACACTTACCCGAACACTAACCCTAAACCTAACCCTAAACATAACCCTAATCTGTACCATTACCCTAACCCTAACATTAACTGTAAACCTTACCCGTATCCTATTTATAACCCTAACCCTAACTCTATACCTAACCCTTACCCGAACCCTAATCCGAACCCTAAACCTAAACGTACCGTAACCCTAACCCTAAACCTAACTGTAACCCTTACCCGTACCGTAAACCTACCCTAAACCTAAAACTAACCCTAACCGTAACACTTACCCGAGCCCTAACCCTAACCCTAAACATAACCCTAACCCGTACCATAACCCTAACCCTAACCGTAACACTAACCCTAACCCTTACCCGTACCGTAACCCTAACTCTAATCCTTACCCGAACCCTAACCCTAACCCTAACGCGTACCATAACCCTAACCCTCACCCTAACCCTAACCCTAACCGTTAACCTACCCGTACCCTAAACCTAAAACTAAACCGAACACTAAACCTGAAACTATACCTTACCCGAATCCTTACCCTAACCCTAACCCTAACCCTTACCGTAACCCTTACCATTACCGTAACTCTAACCCTAAACCTAAACCTAACCGTAACCCTTACACGTACCCTAACCCTTACACTAACCCTAACCCTAAACCTAACCCGTACCATATAACCTAACCCTAACCCTAACCCGAACTGTTACTGTTACCCGTATCTTAACCGTAAACCTAACCTTAAACTTAACCATAACCCTTACCCGTACCCTAACCCTAACCTTAACCCTAAACCTAAACCTAACCCTAACCGTAACTCGTATCGTAACCCTAACCCTCACTCTAACCCTTACGCGACCCTAAACCAAACCCTAACACTAACCATAACCCGTACCGTAACCCGAACCCTAACCCTTACCCTAACCCTAACCCTAACAGTAAACCTAATCGTAACCTTACCCTACCCCTAACCCTAACCCGGAACCTAAACCTAACCTTACCCGAACCCTAACCCTAACCCTAACCCTACCCCGTACCGTAATCCCAACCCTAACTCTAACCGTAACCATACCCGTATCCTAACTCTAATCCTAACCCTCACCCTAATATTAAACGTAACACTTACCCGTACCCTAACCCTAACGCTAACCCTAACCCTAACCGTAACCCTTACCCGTACCCTAACCCGAAACCTAACCCTAACCCTTACCCAAACCCTAACCCTAATCCTAACCCTAACTCGTAGTATGACCGTACCCCTAGCCATAACCCTAACCATAATCCTTACCCGTACCCTAACCCTAACACTAAACGTAACCCTAGGACTAACCCTAATATTAAGCCTAAACCGTAACCTAACCCTAAACCTAACATTAACCCTAACCCTAACCGTAACCCCTCCCCTTACAGTAACACTAAACCTAACCCTAACCCTAAACCTAACCCTTACCCGAACCCTAACCCTAACCCGAACCCGAACTGTAACCCTTACCTGTAACCTAACCCTAATCCTAACCCTAATCCTAAACCTAACCCTAACCCTAACTTAACCCTTACCCGTACCCTAACCCTAATCCTAAACTAACCCTTACCCGAACCATGACCCTAACCCTCAACCTCATCCTAACTCTAAACCGTACCATAATCTAACCCTACCCCTAACCCTAACCGTAACCCTTACCTGAAACCTAACCCTAACCATAACCTTAACCCTAAATCTTACCCGAACCCTAAACCTAACCCTAACCCCATCCCATAAGTTACCAAAACCCTAACCCTAACCCTAAACCTAAGCATAACCCTAACCGTAATCCTTACCCATACCCTAACCCTAACCCTAAACCTAATCCTAACCCTACACCTAATCTGTAGCATAACACTAACCCTAACCCTAACCCTTATACTAAACCTAACCCTAACTGTAACTCTTATCCATACCCTAACCCTACCCTAACCCTAACCGTAACCCTTACCCGAACGCTAAACCTAACCCTATCGCTAACCCGCAACGTAACCCTAACCCAAACCCTAACCCTAACCCAAACCCTAACCCTAACACTTACCCTAAACCTAACCCTAACCATAACCCGTACCGTAATCCTAACACTAACACTAACCCTAAGCGTAAATCTAACACGTACATTAACCCTACCCCTACCCCTAACCCTAAACCTAACCCTAATCGTAACCTTACCCATACCCTAATACAAAACCTTATCCTAAAACTAACCCTAACCATAACCCTTAGCTGTATGCTAAACCTTACCCTAAACCTAAACCTAGCCGTAACCCTTACCCTAACCCTAAACCTAAACCGTACCAAAACCCTAAACCTAACCCAAACCGTAACCCTAACCATAATGCTTACCCTTACCCTAACCCTAACCCTAACCCTAACCCTAACATAACCTAACCCTTTCCCGTACCCTAACCCTAATCCTAAAGCTAACCGAAACCAAACCGTAACCCTTACTCGTACCCTAACCCGAAACCTAACCGTAACCCTAAACCTTACCCGAATGCTAACCCTAACCGTAACCCTACACCGTACCGTAACCCTAACCCTAACCCTAACTGTAACCCTTATCTGTACCCTAACCCTAACCCCAACCCTAAAACTAACCCTAAACAACCGTAAGCTTAAACCATACCCTAACCTTAAACCTAACCGTAAACCTTACCCGTATCCTAACCCTAAATCTAACCCTAACCCTATACCTAAATAATACCTGAACACTAACCCTATTCCTAAACCCAACCCATACCGTAACCCTGAACCTAACCCTTACTGTAACAATTACCCATACCCTAACCCTAACCCTAAACCTAAACCTAACATTAACCGTAACCCGTACCGTAACCCTAACCCTTACCCGACTCTAAGCGAAACCCTAACCCTAACCCTAACCTGTACCGTAACCCTAACCCCAACCGTAATCCTAAACCTAAACCTAACCGTAACCCTTACTCTAACCCTAACCCTAACCCTATCCCTATCCCTAAAACCTATCTGTTACCCTAACCCTAACCCTAACCCTAACCCTAACCCTAACCGTAACCCTACACCATACCGTAACCCTAACCCTAACCCTAACTGTAACCCTTATCCGTACCCTAACCCTAACCCCAACCCTAAAACTAACCCTAAACAACCGTAAGCCTAAACCATACCCTAACCTTAAACCTAACTGTAAACCTTACCCGTATCCTAACCCTAACTCTAACCCTAACCCTATACCTAAATCATACCTGAACACTAACCCTATTCCTAAACCCAACCCATACCGTAACCCTGAACCTAACCCTTACTGTAACAATTACCCATACCCTAACCCTAACCCTAAACCTAAACCTAACATTAACCGTAACCCGTACCGTAACCCTAACCCTAACCCTAACCCTTACCCGACCCTAAGCCAAACCCTAACCCTAACCCTAATCTCTACCATAACCCTAACCCCAACCGTAATCCTAAACCTAAACCTAACCGTAACCCTTACTCTAACTCTAACCCTAACCCTATCCCTATCCCTAAAACCTATCCGTTACCCTAACCCTAACCCTAACCCGAAACCTAACCCTAACCCTTACCCGAACCCTAACCCCAACACGAACCCTAACCCGTACCATAACACTGCCCCTAACCCTAACCCTAACCGTAAACCTTACCTGTACTCTAACCCTAACCCTAAACCTAAACCTAACCCTACCCCTAATTCGTACCATAACACTAACCCTTACCCTAAACCTTATACTAACCCTAAACCTAACCCTAAGGTAACCCTTATCCGTACCCTAACCCTACCCTAACCCTAACAGTAAACCCTACGCGAACGCTAAACCTAACCCTATCCCTAACACGAACCGTAACCCTAACGCAAACCCTAACCCTAACGCTTACCCTAAACCTAACCCCAACCCTAAACCTCACCATAACCATAACCCGTACTGTAATCCTAACACTAACACTAACCCTAAACCTAAACCTAACCCGTACAGTAACCCTAACCCTAACCCTAACCCTAACCCTAACCCTAACCCTAATCGTAACCCTTACCCGTATCCTAACCCTAACCCTAACACTAACACTAACCCTAACCGTAACCCTTACCCGTACGCTAAACCCAACCCTAACCCTAAATCGAATCGTAAACCTTACCCTAACCCTTACCCTAACCCTAACCCTATCCCGTACCATAACCCTAACCCTAACCTTAATCGTAATGCTTACCCAAACCCTAACCCTAACCCTACTCCCTGACCCTAACCCTAACATAACCGTAACCCTTAGCCTTACCCTAACACTAACCCAAACACTTACCGAACCCTAACCCTAAACTTAAACCTTACTGTAACCTTACCCGTACCCTAACCCTAAAACTAGCCCTAACCCTAACCGTAACCCTTACCCGTAACTAAGACTAACTCTAAGCCTAACCCTAACACTAACCGTAACCCTTACCCGTACCCTAAACCTAACTCTATCCCTAACACTTAACTGAACCCTAATCCTAAACGTAATGCTAAACCTAACACTAACCCGTACCATTAGCCTAACTCAAACCCTAACCCTAAACCTAACTCTAACCCTTACCCTAACTTGAAACCTTACCCGAACCCTAACCCTAACCCTAACCCGTACCATAACCATAACCCTAACCGTAACCATAACCCTTACCCCTAACCTAAACCTAACCCTAACCCTAAGCCTAACCATAACCCTAACCGTAACCATAACCCTTACCCCTAACCTAAACCTAACCATAACCCTAAGCCTAACCATAATCCTAACCGTAACCATAACCCTTACCCCTAACCTAAACCTAACCCTAACCCTAAGCCTAACCATAACCCTAACCGTAACCATAACCCTTACCCCGAAACTAACACTAACCCTAACCATAACCCTAAACCTAAACATAACCCTAACCATAACCATAACCCGTATTGTAACCCTAACCCTAACTCTAACCCTAACCCTAACCCTAACCCTTACCCGTACCCTAACCCTAAACCTAACCCTAAACCTAAATGTAACCCTTACCCGTACCCTAACCCCAACACTAACCCTAACCCTTACCCAAACCCTAACACTATCCCTATCCCCTACCATACCCCTAACCCTTACCCGTACTGTATACCTAACCCTAACCCTAACCGTAACCCTTACCCTAACCCTAACCCTAACCCTAACCCTAAACCTTACCCGACCCTAACCCTAACCCTAACCCTAAACCTAACACATACCTAACCCTAACCCTAAACCTAAGCCTAACCCTAATCGTATCCCTTACCCGTACCCTAACCCTAACACTAACCCTAACTATAACCCTTACCTGTATCCTAACCCTAACCCTAAACCTATCCCTAAACCTAACCGTAACTCTTACCTGTACCCTAACGCTAACCCAAACCCTAACACTTGCCCGAACCCTAACCCTCAACCTAACCCTAATCAGTACCCTAAACCTAACCATAACCGTAACCCTTACCGGTACCCTAACCCTAACCCTAAACCTTACCTGACCTTAACACTAAACCTAACCCTAAAACTAACCCGTACCCAAACCTAACCCTAACCCTAACCGTAACCTTTAACCGTTACCTAACCCTAACTCTAACCCTAAAGTTAACCCTTACCTGTACCTAAACCCTACACTAACCCTAACCTGACCCGAAACCTAACCCTAACCCTAACCCTCACCCTAAACCTAAACCTAAACCGTACACTAACCCTAACCCTAAACCTAACCTTACCCGATCCCTAACCCTAACCCCAAACCTTACCCGAACCCTAACCCTAACCCTAAACCGTACTCTAACCCTAACCCTAACCGTAACCCTAACCTTAACCCTTACCCGTACCTAACCCTAACTCTAAAACTAAACCTTACGTGAACCCTAACCCTAACCCTAACTGTTACCCTTACCCATACCGGAAACCTAACCCTATCCAAAACCTAACCCTAGTCCTTACCCGTTAGCTAACTGTAACCCTAACCCTAAGCCAAACCCTAAACCTAACCCTAAACCTAAACGTACCCCTTACCCCAACCCTAACCCTAACCGTAATCCTAACCTTAACCCTTACCTGAATCCTAAACCTAGCCTTCACCCTAAACCGAACCCTAAACATTGCCCGTATCTTAACCCTAACCCTAACCCTTACCCGAAACATAACCCTAACCCTAACCGTAACCATACCCATACCCTAACCCTAATATTAACCCTAACCCAACCGTAACCCTTACCCGTACCCTAATCCTAAACCTAACCGTAAACTAAACCTCACCCTAGAGCGAACCCTAACCCTAAACGTAACCCTAACCCGTACCGTAACCCTAACCCTAACCCTAACCCTCACGGTAACCCTTACCCGTACCCTAACCCTAACCCTAACCATAAACATTACCCGTACCCGTACCCTAACCCTAACACTTACCCTAACCCTAACCCTTACACGTACCCTAACCCTAACCCTAACCCGTACTGTAACCTACCCTATCCCCTAAACCTAACCCTTACCATAACCTTTACCCTTCTCTAACGCTAACCCTAACCCTAAACCTAACGTAACCGGAAACCTTACCCGTACCCTAACCCTAACCCTAACCCTAACCCTAACCCTAACCCTAACCCGAAACCTTACCCGAACCCTCACCTAACCCTTACCCTAACCATAACCGTAACCCCTACCCATACCCTAACCCTAACCTTAACCATAACCCTAACCCTAACCCTTCCTCGAACCCTAACCCTAAACCGTACCGTAACCATAACCCTAACCCTAACCCGTACCCCAGCCCTAACACTAACCATAACCCTAACTCTAACCATAACCCTTACACGTACCCAAACCCTAACACGAACCGTAAACCTTACCCGAACACTAACCCTAACCCTAACCCTGACCCTAACCTGTACCGTAACCCTAATCCTAACCCTAACCCTAAACATAACCCTTACCCTAACCCTAACCCTAACCGTAACCCTTACCCGTACACTAACCTTACCCTAACCCTAACCCGTACCATAAACCTAACCCTACCCCTAACCCTAACCCGTGCCGTAATACTAACCCTAACCCTAACCGTAACCCTTACCCGTACCCTAACCTTAACCTAACCCTAACCCTAACCATAACCATTATCCGTACCCTAACACTAACCCTAACCGTAACCCTTATCCAAACCCTAACCCTAATCCTAAACCTAACTGGTAGCATAACCGTACCCCTAACCATAACCCTAACCATAACCCTTACCCGTACCCTAACCCTAACCCTAAACCCAACCCTAACCCTAACCATAACCATTAACCGTACCCTAACACTAACCCTAACCGTAACCCTATCCAAACCCTAACCCTAATCCTAACCCTAACTCATAGCATAACCGTACCCCTAACCATAACCCTAACCGTAACCCTTACCCGTACCCTAACCCTAAACCTATCCCTAACCCTAAACCTAATCCTTACCCGAACCCTAACCCTAACCCTAAGCTGAACTGTAACCCTTACCTGTAACCTAACCCTAACACTAACCCTAATCCTAACCCGAACCCTAACTGTAACCCTTACGCGTACCCTAACCCTAATCCTAAACTAACCCTTACCCGAACCATGAACCTAACCCTCAACCTCATCCTAACGCTAACCCTTACCATAACCTAACCCTATCCCTAACCCTACCGTAACCCTTACCCGTACCCTAACCCTAACCATAACTCTAACCCTAAATCTTACCCGAACCCTAAACCTAACCCTAACCCCATCCCGTACGTTACCCTAACCCTAACCCTAACCCTAAACCTAAGCATAACCCGAACCATAACCCTTACCCATACCCTAACCCTAACCCTAAACCTAAACCTAACACTACACCTAGTCTGTACCATAACACTAACCCTAACCCTAACCTTAATACTAAACCTAACCCTAACCCTAACTGTAACTCTTATCCGTACCCTAACCCTACCCTAACCCTAACCGTAACCCTTACCCGAACGCTAAACCTAACCCTATCCCTAACCCGCACCGTAACCCTAACCCAATCCCTAACCCTAAAACTAACCCTAAGCCTAAACCGTACCGTAACTCTCAACCTAACTGTAACCCTTACCCATACCCTAAACTAACCCTAACCCTAACTCTATACATAACCCTTACCAAACCCTAACCCTAAACCGAACCCTAACCCGTACCGTAAACTTAACCCTAAACCTAACTGTATCCCTTACTCGTACCCTAAACCTAACCCTATACCTAAACCTAACCCTAACCGTAACCTTACCCGAACCCTAACCCTAACCCATACCATAACGCTAACCCTAACCCTAACCCTATCCTAACCCTAACCCTAACCCTAACCCATTCCGTAACCCTAACCCTCACCCTAACCCTAACCCTAACGGTATATCTTACCCATACCCTAAACCTAACCCTTACCCGAACCCTAACCCTAACCCTTTTCGTATCCTAACCCTAACCCTAACCCAAACCATAACCCTAACCGTAACCCTTCCCCGTATCTTAACCCTAACGCTTACCCTAACAGTAACCCTTATTCGTACCCTAACGTTATCTGAACCCTAAACCTAACATTAACCTTAACCCTTACCCGTACCCTAAACCTAATTCTAAAACTAAACCTAAACTGAACTCTTACCCGAACACTAAACTTAAACCTAATCCGTGCGGTAACCATAACCGTAACCTAACTGTAACCTTTACCCGTACCCTAACCCTAAACCTAACCGTAACACTAACCGTTATACGAACCCTAACCCTAACCCTACCCTAACCGTAACCCTAACCCGTACTGTAACACTAAACCTAACCTTAACCCTTACCATAATCTTTACCTGTACCCTCATCCTAAACCAAACCCTTACCCTAATCCTAACCCTTACATATACCCTAAAACTAAACATAAACCTAACCCTTACCCGAACCCGAACCCGAACCCTAATCCTAACCTAACCCGAGCCGTAACACTAACACTAACAATAACCCTAACCCTAACCCTAACCCTAACCATAACCCTAACCGTAACCCTTACCCGTACCCCAACCCTAACCCTAACCCTAAACCTAACCTACCCCTAATCCGTACCATAAAACTAACCCTAACCCTAACTCTAATATTAACCCTAACCCTAACCCTAACTGTAAACCTTATCCATACCCTAACCATACCCTAACCCTAACCGTAACCGTACCCGACGCTAAAGCTAACCCTATCCCTTACCTGCACCGTAACCCTAAACCTAACCCTAACCCTAACACTTACCCTAAACCTAACCCCAAACCTAACCCTAACCATAACCCGTACCGTAATCCTAACACTGACACTAACCCTAAAAGTAAATCTAACCTGTAGAGTAACCCTAAACCTAACCCGAACCCTAATCGTAACCCTTACCCGTACCCTAATCCTAACCCTAATCCTAACACTATCCCTAACCGTAACCCTTACCCGTATGCTAAAACTAACCCTGAACCTAAACCTAACACGTACCCTAACACTTACCCAAACCCTCAACCTAACCCGTACCATAACCCTAAACCAAACCAAACCCTAACCCTAACCGTAACGCTTACCCGTACCCTAACCCTAACCCTAACCCTAACATAACCTAACCCTTACCCGTACCCTAAACCTAACCCTAAAGCTAACCCAAACCTAACCGTAACCCTTACTCGTACCCTAACCAGAACCCTAACCCTAAAACTAACCCTAAAGCTAACAGTAAGCCTAAACCATACCCTAACCTTAAACCTTACCGTAAACCCTACCCGTATCCTAACCCTAACCCTACCCTAACCCTATACCTAAAACTTACCTGAACCCTAACCCTAACCCTAACCCATACCGTAAACCTAACCCTAACCCTATCAGTAACCCTTACCCGTACCCGAACCCTAACCCTAAAACTAACCCTAAACATAACGCTATCCCGTACCATAACCCTAAACCTAACCCGAACCGTAATTCTAACCCTAACCCTAAACATAAATCTAACCCTAACCTTAAACCGTACCGTAACCCTAACCCTAACCCTAACCCTGACCCAACCCTAACCCTAACCCTAATCCTAACCCGTACCGTAACCCTAACCCGTACCTTAACCCTAAACCTAAACCTAACACTAAATCTTAACCTAACCCTAACCCTAACTCTGAACCTAAACCTATCCCTTACCCGAACCCTAACCCTAACCCTAACCCTAACCCTAACCCTAACACTAACACTAAATGTAACTCTTACCCGTACCCTAACCCTAACCCTAACCCAACCGTAACCCTTACCAGTACCATAAAATGAAACCTAACCCTAACCCTTACCCGAACCCTAATCCTAACCTGAAACCTAAAATATGCTATAACCCTACCCCTACCCCTAACCCTAACAGTAACCCTTACCCGTAGCCGAACCCTAACCCTAACCCTAACAATAACCTTAACCCTAACCGTAAGCCTAAACCATCACCTAACCCCAAACCTAACCCTAACGGTAACTCTTACCATACCCTAATCCTAACCCTAACACTAACACTAACACTAACCCTAAACAAAACCCTTTCCCGAACCCTAACCCTAACCCTGACACCAACCCCTACCGTAAACCTAACCATAACCCTAACTGTAACCCTTACCCGTAACCTAACTCTAACCCTAACCCTAACCCTAACCCTAACCGTAACCCTTGGCCATACCCTAACACTAAACCTAAACTAACCCTTACCCGAAACAAGAACCTAACCCTAAATCTAATCCTAACTCTAACCCGTACCATAACCAAGCCCTAACCCTAACACTAACACTAACCCTAAACCTAACCCTAACCGTAACCCTTACCCGTACCCTAACCCTAACCTTAACACTTACCCGAAACCTAACCCTACAACTAACCCTAAACATAACCCTAACCCGTACCAAATCCCTAACCCTAACCCGAACCGTAATCCTAACCCTAACCCTAACCGTAAACCTAACCCTAACCGTAAACCGTACCGTAACCCTAACCCTAACCCTAACCTTTACCCGACCCTAAACCTAACTCTAACCCTAACCCTAACCCTAACCCATACCGTAACCCTAACCCGTTCCGTAACCCTAACCCTAACTAACCCTAACCCTAACCCTAACCCTAACCCTAAACCTATCCCTTACCCGAACCCTAACCCTAATCTTAACCCTAACCCTAACCCTAACACTAAACGTAACACTTACACGTACCCTAACCCTAACGCAAACCCTAACCATAACCCTTACCTGTAACCTAACCCGAAACCTAACCCTAACCCTTACCTGAAACCTAACCCTAATCCTAACACTACCGTACCATAAACCTACCCCTACCCCTAACCCTAACCCTAACCCTAACCTTAACCCTAACCCTAAGCCTAAACTGTAACCTAACCCTAAACCTAACCCTAACCGTAACCCTAGTGGTAACCCTTACCATACCCAAACCTAACCCAAACCCTAACCCTAACCCTAAATCTAACCCTTACCCGAACCCTAACCCTAACCCGTACCGTTACCCTAACCCTAACCCTAACTGTAACCCTTACCCGTAACCTAACTCTAACCCTAAACCTAACTGTAACCCTTCCCTGTACCCTAAACCTAATTCTAAACTAACCTTACCCGAACCATGAACCTAACCCTATATCTAATCCTAAAGCTAACCAGTACCATAAACTAACCTAACCCTAACCCTAACCATAACCATAACCCTTACCTGTAACCGAACCCTAACCATAACCCTAACCCTAACTCTTACCCGAACCCTAAACCTAACCCTAACCATAACCCTTACCCGTACCCCAACCCTAAACCTAACCCTAAACCTAAACCTACCCCTAATCCGTACCATAACACTAACCCTAACCCTAAACCTAATACTAACCCTAAACCTAACCCTAACTGTAACCCTTATCTGTACCCTAACCCTACCCTAACCCTAACGGTAACCCTTACCCGAACGCTAAACCTAACCCTATCACCGTATCCTTAACCCAAACCCTAACTCTAACACTTACCTTAACCCAAACCCTAACCCTGAAACTAACCCTAAACCTAACCCTAAGCCTAAACCATACCCTAACCCTAAACCTAACTGTAAACCTTACCCGTATCCTAACCCTAACCCTAACCCTAACCCTATACTTAACCTTACCTGAAACGTAACCCTAACCCTAACCCTAACCAATACCATAACCCTAACCCTAAATGTAACCCTTACACAAACCCTAACACTAACCGTAAACCTAAACCTAACCCTAAGAGTAACCCTTACCCATACCCTAACCCTAACCATAAACTTAATACTTGCCCGAACCCTAACCCTAACGGTAATCCTAAACATAACCCTAACCCGTACCATAACCCTAACCATAACACTCACCGTAAACTAAACCAAAACCTAAACCTTACCCGTACCCTAAACCTAACTCTAACTCTTATCCGAACCCTAACCCTGACCCTAAACCTATCCTGTACCTTAACCCTAACCTTCACCCTATCCCTAACCCTAACCCTAACCCTAACCCTAACCCTAACCCTAACCCGTACCGTACCCTAACCCAAACACTAAACCTAACCATAACCCTTACCCATATCTTAACCCTTAACCTAACCCTAACCAAACTGTAACCCTTACCCGTACCCTAACCCTTACCATAACCCTAAACCTAACCCTAACCGTAAGCCTTACCCGTACCCTAACACTAATTGTAACCCTAAACCTAAACCGAACCCGTAACCGAAGTCTAACCCTCAACCTAATCCTAACCCATACCATAATCCTAACCCTAACTCTACCCTTATCCTTACCGAACCCTAAACCTAACCCTAACCCTAACCCTAGCCCTAACCGTAACCCTTACCCGTACCCTAACCCTAACACTAACCGTAACCCTTACCCGTACCCTAAACCTTACCCTAACGAACCCTAACACTAGCCGTAAACCTTACCCATACCCTAAATCCAACCCTAACCCTAAACCTAACCCTTACCCGAACCCTAACCCTAATCCTAAACCTTACTGGTACCCTAACCCTAACCCTAACCCTAAAAGTAACCATTGCCCAAACCCTAAGCCTAACCTTAACCCTAACTTTTACCCTTACCGGTACCCTAAACCTAACCCTTACCCTAATCCTAACCCTAACCCTTAGCCGTACCCTAACTGTCAACCTAACCCTAAGTCTAAACCTAACCCTTAACCCTACCCTAACCCTCACCCTAACCCGAATCCTAACCTTAACCCTTACCCGACCCTAAACCAAGACTTAACCCTAACTCTAACCTAAACCTTACCCGAACCCTAACTCTAAACCTAACCCTAACCCTAACCCTAACCCGTACCATAACCCTAACCCTAACACTAACCTTAACCGTAACCCTTTCCCGTACCCTAATCTAACCCTAAACCAAACCCTAACCCTAACCTTACCCCTAACCTGTACCGTAACCCTAACCCTAATGCTAACCCTTACCCTAACCGTAAACTTTACCCATACCCTCTCTCTAACTCTAACAGCAACCCTTACCTGAAACCTTAACGTAAACCTCACCCTAAAACTAACCTTAATCCTAACTCTTACCCTAACGCTAACTGTAACCCTTATCTGTACCCTAACCCTCCCCAAACCTAACCGTAACCCTTACCCGAATGCTAAACCTAACCCTATCCCTAATCCGCACCGTAAACCTAACCCAAACCCTAACCCTAAAGCTTACCCTAAACTAACCGCAACTCTAACCCTAAAACTAACCCTAAACCTAACCCTAAACCGTACCGTAAACCTAACCCTAACCCTAACTGTAACCCTTATCCGTACCCTAACCCTAACCCTAACCCTAACCGTAACCCTTGCCCGTACCCTAACCCTAACCCTAACCTTAACACTTACCCGAAACCTAACCCTAAACCTAATCATAACCCTAACCTGTACCATAACCCTAACCCTAACCCTAACACTAACACTAACCCTAACCCTATCCCTTACCTGTACCCTAACCCTAACTCTAACCCTTAGCCGAACCCTCACCCTAACCCTAACCCTAACCGTAAACCTTACCCGTACCCTAATCCTAACCCTAACCCTAACTGTAACCCTTACCCGTACCCTAACACCAACTCTAACCTTAACACTTACCCGAACACTAACCCTAAGCCTAACTCTAACCTTAACACTTACCCGAACACTAACCCTAAGCCTAACCGTAAACATAACCCTAACCTGTACCATTACCCTAACCCTAACCCTAACCGGAACTCTTACCCGTACCCTAACCCTAACCCCTAAACTTTACCGTAAACCTATCCCTAACCTTAACCCTAAACCTAACCTTAACCTGTACCGTAACTCTAACCCTAATCCTAAACCTAACCTGTACCGTAACCGAAACCCTAAACCTAACCCTAACAATAACCCTAACCCTAACCTGTACCGTACCCTAACCATAACCCTAGCCCTAACCCTAACCTGTACCGTAAACCTAAACCTAAACCTAACCCTTACCCTAACCCTAACCCTAACCTGTACCGTAACCCTAACACTAACCCTAACGCTACGTGTACTGTAACCCAAAACCTCACCCTAACCTTAACCCTCACCCTAAACTGTACCGCAACCCTGACCCTAACACTAACCGTAACCATAAACCTAAACCTAACCCTTACCCAAACCCTAACCCTAACCCTAACCCTCACCCTAACCCTAACCCTAACCCTTGCCCGAACCTTAACCCTAACCTAACCCTAACCCCTACCATAACCTGATCCCTAACCCTAAACCTAACCCTAACAGTACAGTTACCCTAACCCTAACCCTAACACTAACACTAATACTTACCGTAACCCTTACCATACCGTAACACTAAACCTAACCCTAAACCTAACCGTAACCCTTACCCATTCCGAAACCGTAAAGTAACCCTAACCCTAATCCTAACCCTAACCCGTACCATAACCCTGGCCCTAAACCTAACCCTAACACATACCTGAACCCTAACCTTAACCCTAACCCTAACTGAACCGTAATCCAAACCCTAACCCTAACCCTAATCCTAACCCTAACCCTAACCGTAACCCGTACCGTAACCCTAACCCTAACCCTAACCCTTACCCTAACCCTAACCCTAACACGAAACCTAACCCTAACACTTACCCTAACCTTAAACCTAACCCTAACCCGTACCGTAACCCTAACCCTAAGCCTAACCCTAACTGTAAACATGACCCGTACCCTAGCCCTAAATCTAACTCTAACCCTAACCATAAACGTAACCCTTATCTGTACCCTACCCTAAACCTAACCCTAATCAGAACCTTAACTCTAAACCTAACCCCTAACCCTAACACTAAACGTAACGATTTCCCGTACCGTAACCCTTACCCTAACCCTAACACTAACCGTAATCCTTACCCGTCCCCGAACCCTAACCCTCATCGTAACCCTAACCCTAACCCTAACCCTAACCCTTACCTGAACCCTAACCCTAAACCTACCCTAGCCTGTACCGTGACCCAAACTAACCCTAAACCTAAACCTAACACTAACCCGAACTATAACACTGAAATGTACCCTAACCCTCACACTAATCCCAACCCTTACCCGAAACCTAACCTAAACCTATCCCTAATCCGTATCGTTACCGTAACCCTAACCCTAATCCCAACACTAATTCTAACCGTAACCCTTAACCGTACCCTAATGCTAACCAAACCCTAACCCGAACCCTTAACCGAGCCCTAACCCTAACCCTAACCTTAACCTGTACCGGAACCCTAAACCTAACCCTAACCCTACCCCTAACCCTAACCCGTACAGTAACCCAAACCCTAACCCTAACACTAACCCTAACCGTAACTGTTACCCGTTCCCTAACCCGAACCCTAACCGTGACCCTAAACCTAACCCGTACCGTAACCCTAACCTAAACCTAACCCTAACCATAACCCTTACCCGTACCCTAACCCTAAACCTAAACCTAAAACTAACCCTAAACCTAAACCTAAGCCTAAACCATACCCTGACAGTAAACCTAAAACTAAACCTAACCGTAACCCTTACACATACCCTAACCCTAACTCTAGACTAAACCTAACCCTTACACGAACCTAAACCTAACCCTAAAGCTAACCCTAACCCGTATCATAACCCTAACCCTAACCAATACCTGATTCCTAACCCTAAACCTAACCCTAACCCGAACCGTAATCCTAACCCTGACCCTAACCCTAATCCTAACCCGAACCCTAACCGTAACCCGTACCGTAACCCTAACCCTAACCATAACCAATCCCAGACAGTAACCCTAAGCCTAACCCTAACCCTAAACCGTAACTTAACCCTCACCCTAAACCTAACCCTAATCCTAACCCTAACTGTAACACTTACCCCACCCTAACCCTAACACTAACCCTAACCCTAACACTTACCCTAACCCTGAACCTAACCCTAACCCATACTGTAACCATAACCCTAACCCTAATCCTAACACTAACCCTAACCCTAACCTAACCCTAAACCTAACCGTAACCCTAAACCTAACCGTAACCCTTACCGGTACTCTAACCCTAACCCTAACTCTAACGCTAACACTAACCCTAAACGTAACCCTTCTCCATACAAAACCCTAACCCCAACCATTACCCAAACTCTAACCCTAACCCTAACCCTAACCGTATCCTGTACCGAAACACTAACCATAACCCTAACCCTAACACTAAACGTAATACTGACCCGTACCCTAACCCTGACACTCACCCTAAACCTAACCATAACCCTTACCCGACCCTAACCCTAAACCGAACCCTAAGCCGTACCGTAAACCGAAACCTAAACCTAACCTTAACCGTAACCATTACCCGTAACCTTACCCTAACCCTAATCCTAAACCTAACCGTAACCCTTACCCGTACCCTAAACCTGACCCTAACCCTAACCCTAACCGTAATCATTACCCATACGCTAACCCTAACCCTAAACCTAACCCGAACCCTTACCCGAACCCTAACCTTAAACCTTACCGTAACCCTAAACTAACCCCAATCCTAACCGTAACACTTACCTGAACCCTAACAATAACCCTAACTCTAACCCTAACTCTAAGCCGAACCATAACCCTTACCCGTACCCTTACCCTAACCTGAACCCTGACCCTAAACATATCCAGCAGCGTAACCCTAAACCTAACCCGTACCGTAACACTAAACCTAACGCTCACCAAACCGTAACCATTACCCGTACCCTAACCCTAACCCGAACCCTAACCTTAAGCCTAACCGTAACCCTGACCCTAACCCTAAACCTAACCATAACCCTAACCCTAAACCTAAACGTAACCCTTACCCGTACCCTAACCCTAACCCAACCCTACATGGTACCCTAAACATAACCCTAACCCGGTAACGTAACCCTAAACCTAACGCTAAACCTAACCCTAACCCTAACCAGTACAGGAACCTTAAAACTAACCCTAATCCTAAACCTCACCCTAAACGTAACCGTTACACGTACTCTAAACCTAACGCTAACCCTAACCATAACCCTAACCCGAACCCTAACCCTATCCCTAACCCTAACCCGTACAGTAACCGTAACCCTAACAGTAAACCTAACCGTAACCCTTACCCGTACCCTCATTCTAACCCTAACCCTAACCGTAACGATAAACGTAACCCTTTCCCGGACCCTAACCCTAACACTAACCGTAACCCTAAACCTTACCAGAACCCTAAACCTAACCCTAACCCTAACCCTAACCCGTTCTGTAACCCTAACCCTAACACTAACCGTAACCTTAACAGTTACCCGTTCCCTAACCCGAACCCTAACCCTGACCCTAAACGTAACCCGTATCGTAACCCTAACCCTAAACCTAACCCTAACCATAACCCTTACCCATACCCTAACCCTAAACCTAACCTTAAAAATAACCCTAAACCTAAACCTAAGCCTAAACCACACCCTAACACTAAACCTATAACTAAACCTAACCGTAACCCTTACACATACCCTAACACTAAACCTAGACCTAAACCTAACCCTTACACGAACCTAAACCTAACCCTAAACCTAACCCTAACCCGTATCATAACCCTAACCCTAACCCTAACCCTAAACCTAACCCTAACCAATACCTGATTACTAACCCTAAACCTAACCCTAACCCAAACCGTAATCCTAACCCTGACCCTAACCCTAATCCTAACCCGAACCCTAACTGTAACCCGTACCGTAACCCTAACCCTAACCATAACCCCTCCCAGACAGTAACCCTAAGCCTCACCCTAACCCTAAACCGTACCTTAACCCTCACCCTAAACCTAAACCTAATCCTAACCCTAACTGTAACATTTACCCGCACCCTAACCCTAACACTAAACCTAACCCTAACACTTACCCTAACCCTAAACCTAACCCTAACCCTAAACCTAACCGTAACCCTTACCGGTACTCTAAGCCTAACCCTAACTCTAACCCTAACCCTAACCGTATCCTGTACCAAAACACTAACCATAACCCTAACCCTAACACTAAACGTACTCCTGACCCGTACCCTAACCCTAACCCTCACCCTAACCCTAACCGTAACCCTTACCCGAACCCTAAACCTAAACCGAACCCTAAGCCGTACCGTAAACCGAACCCTAACCCTAACCTTAACCGTAACCATTACCCGTACCCTTACCCTAACCCTAACCCTAAACCTAACCGTAACCCTTACCCGTACCCTAAACCTTATCCTAACCCTAACCCTAACCGTAATCATTACCCATACGCTAACCCTAAACCTAACCCTGAATTCAGGTGTATCTTGTTGAAAAAGGGATTTCCACCTGCCTTCTTCAATTAGAGTGTAGCTAGGTTCTAACACCCATGTATGAGGGGGTAGCAGATATCTGCCTCGCAGGCATACACACTTCTGAGAGTTGAGCATACGGCTTGTGCCTCCCACATCCTGCCTGCCGGTATACGTCGCTCCTAAAAGGCCTAGGCTCACTGTGTGAATGAAGTGTTGGAGACGTAAGGGGAAATTTGTGGCCGACAAGACTAGTGCCTACAAGCTCAATCCAGCGATTTCCTATTAATTCCTGTCTTAAACTGGTGCTACACACTAAGTTCCATACGTGAGAAGCTAGCTGAATGCCTTGTCCAAAGGCAACTTACTTCCCAGAGTTTAGCTCACACCCCGTCTCTCACAGTTCCATACTGCCTGCTGAATGTGTTACAAACATCTTCACCGTAGACGTTTGTCAGAGGCTTGTGAGAAGCAAGTGGTATAATGCACACTTCGAACGTGTCGCCAGATGCAGTAGAGTAGTATTCTTAGAACCTCCTGACTTAGAATACTGCTAGGTTCTCACAGCCATAAGAATGCAGCTAGTTGAAAGCTGGCTTCTAGGCATGCTTCGTTTAGAGAGTTAAGCTCAAGGAAGGACCCTCCAGCATCCTGACTGCTTGTAGACGTAGCTGCTAACATCCTTATGTTAGGTGCTGGGAGACGTTGTGAGAAATCATGTGGAAGCGGCAACCCGTATTCAACTGTATGTTGTGGAATACAGTGATTTCCACCTGCCTTCTTCAATTAGAGTGTAGCTAGATTCTAACTCCCATGTATGAGTGGGTAGCAGATATCTGCCTCGCAGGCATACACACTTCTGAGAGTTGAGCATACGGCTGGTGCCTCCCACATCCTGCCTGCCGGTATACGTCGCTCCTAAAAGGCCTAGGCTCACTGCGTGACTGAAGTGTTGGGAGACGCAAGGGGAAATTGCCGGCCGACAAGACTAGTGCCTACAAGCTCAATGCAGCGATTTCCTACTAATTCCTGTCTTAGACTGGTGCTACGCACTAAGTTCCATACGTGAGAAGCTAGCTGAATGCCTTGTCCAAAGGCAACTTACTTACCAGTGTTGAGCTGACACCCGGTCCCTTACAGTTCTACACTGCCTGCAGAATGAGTTACGAACATCCTCACTAGACATGTTAGTCAGAAGCTCATAGGAAAGAAGAGGCTAGCTGCCGGCTTCAATGCTTGTGTGTCCAGGTGCAGTATAGCGGTATACATGGAACCTCGTGACTTACAATGTAGCTGCATTTTCACGGCCATAAGGAAGAAGCTAGTTGAGAGCTGCCTTCGAGACTTGCTTCCTTTTGAGAGTTGAGCTCAAGGCAGGACCCTCCCACATCCTGACTGCTTGTAGACATAGCTGCTAAGATCCTTATGTTAGTGCTGGGAGACATGAGTGATGCATGTGGAAGCGTCAGTCCTGTATTCAGGTATATCTTGTGGAATACAGTGATTTCCACCTGCCTTCTTCAATTAGAGTGTAGCTAGGTTCTAACACCCATGTATGAGTGCGTAGTAGATATCTGCCTCGCAGGCATACACACTTCTGAGAGTTGAGCATATGGCCGGTGCCTCCCACATCCTGCCTGCAGGTAAACGGCGCTCCGAATAGGCCTAGGCTCGATGCGTGACTGAAGTGTTGGGAGACGTAAGGGGAAATTGGCGGCCGACAAGACTAGTGCCTACAAGCTCAATCCAGCGATTTCCTACTAATTCCTGTCTTAGACTGGTGCTACATACTAAGTTCCAGATGTGAGAAGCTAGCTGAATGCCGTGTCCAAAGGCAACTTACTTCCCAGAGTTGAGCTCACCCCCCGTCCCTCACAGTTCCATACTGCCTGCTGAATGTGTTACACACATCTTCACCCTAGACGTTTGTCAGAGGCTTGTGAGAAGCAAGTGGAATAATGCACACTTCGAACGTGTCGCCAGATGTAGTAGAGTAGTATTCTTAGAACCTCCTGACTTAGAATACTGCTAGGTTCTCACAGCCATAAGAACGCAGCTACTTGAAAGCTGGCTTCTAGGCATGCTTCCTTTTAAGAGTTGAGCTCAAGGCAGGACCCTCCCGCATCCTGACTGCTTGTAGACATAGCTGCTAACATCCTTATGTTAGGTGCTGGGAGACGTTGTGAGAAATCATGTGGAAGCAGCAACCCGTATTCAACTGTATATTGTGGAATACAGTGATTTCCACCTGCCTTCTTCAATTAGAGTGTAGCTAGGTTCTAACACCCATGTATGAGTGCATAGTAGATATCTGCATGGAACCTCGTGACTTGCAATATAGCTGCATTCTCACAGCCATAAGGACGAAGCTAGTTGAGAGCTGCCTTCGAGAATTGCTTCATTTTGAGAGTTGAGCTCAAGGTAGGACCCCCCGCATCTTAACTGCTTGTAGACATAGCTGCTACCATCCTTATGATAGGTGCTGGGAGACCTTGTGAGTAATGCATGTGGAAGCGTCAGTCCTGTATTCAGGTGTATCTTATTGAATACAGTGATTTCCACCTGCCTTCTTCAATTAGAGTGTAGCTAGGTTCTAACACCCATGTATGAGTGCGTAGTAGATATCTGCCTCGCAGGCATACACACTTCTGATAGTTGAGCATACGGCCGGTGCCTCCCACATCCTGCCTGCTGGAACACGTCACTCCGAAAAGGTCTAGGCTCGATGTGTGACTGAAGTGTTCGGAGATATAAGTGGAAATACCCTGCTGACAAGACTAGTTCCTACAAGCTCAATCCAGCGATTTCCTACTAATTCCTGTCTTAGACTGGTGCTACATCCTAAGTTCCAAACTGGGGAAGCTAGCTGAATGCCGTGTCCAAAGGCAACTTACTTCTCAGAGTTGAGTTCAAAAACACTCCCTCACAGTTCCACAGTATCTGCAGAATGAGTTTCGAACATACTCCCTAGACATGTTTGTCAGAAGCTCAGAGGACACACGTTCCATACATGAGAAGCTAGCTGAATGCCCTGTCCAAAGTCAACTTACTTCCCAGAGTTGAGCTCACACTCACTGCCTCACAGTTTTACATGGCCTTCATATGGAATTTCGAACATCTACACTAGACATGATTGTCAGAAGCTCAAGGACACAAGGGGCTAGCTGTAGGCTTCAATTATTTTGTCTCCAGTTGCAGTGGAGCGGTACATGGAATCTCATGACTTACAATGTAGCTACGTTCTCACCACCATAACAACGAAGCTAGGGGAAAGCTTCCTTCAAGGCTTGCTTCCTTTTGAGACTTGAGGTGAAGGCAGGACCCTCCCGCATCCTGACTGCTTGTAGACAAGCTGCTAGCATCCTTACGTTAGGTTCAGGAGAGGTTGTAAGAAATGCATGTGGTAGCGTCAGGTTTGTATTCAGGTGTATCTTGTTGAATACAGTGATTTACACCTACCTTCTAACCCTAACCCTTACCCTAACCCTAATCCGTACCCTAAACCGTATTGTAACCCTAACCCTAAACCTATACCTTCCTGTACCCCAACCCTCACCCTCAACCGAACCCTAACCCGTACCCTAACGCTAACCCTAACCCTGACACTAATCCGAACCCTAAACAAAACCCCTACCCGAACCCTAATCATAACCTTACCCGAAACCTAACCCTAAACCTTACCCTAAACCGTACCCTAATCCTAACACTAACCGAAACTTACCCTAACCCTAACCCTAAACCTAACCCTAAAACTAACCCTAACGCATACATGAACCTTACCCTAACCCTAACCATACCCTAACACTAACCCGTACCCTAACCCTAACACATACCCTAACCCTAAAACTAACCCTAACCCTGACCCTCAAGCTATCCCGTACACAAACCCTAACCCTAAACCTAATACTAACCTGACACTACCCTAATCCTAATCCTAAACCTTACCCTAACCCTAACCCCTCCCCTAACCCTAACCATTACCCTAACCCTAAAACTAAGCCGAACCCTAAAGCTAACCCGTACACTAACCCTAACCCTAAACCTAATCCTATCCCGTACCTTAACCGTAAAACTTATCCTAACCGTACCCTAACACTAACCCTAATCCTAACCCTAACCAGTATCCACACCTAATCGTAACCCTGACTCTAACCCGAACCCAAACCCTAACACTTACCGTAAACCTAAACTGTACCCTAACCCTCACACTAACCCTAACCCTAATCCATACCCTAACCCTAACCTGATCCCAAACCCATACACTAAAACTTAACCAAACCCTAAACCGTACCCTAACCCTAACCCTTACCCTAATCCTAACTCTAAACCGTACCCTAACCCTATCCCGTACCCTAATGCTAAACCTAACCCTAACCCCTCCGCTAACACATAACCTAACCCTAAATCTAAACTGAACCCTAATCCGTATGCTACACTAACCCTAACCCTAAACCTAACCCGTAACCTAACTCTAACCAGTACCCTAACCCTCACCCATACCCTACCCTAAACCTAAACCTAACCCTAACCCGTACCCTAACCCTAACCCGAAACCTACCCTAACCATAACCTATCCCTAAGCCTCATCCTTGCCCTAAACCTAACCCTATCTCTAACCATAACCCTAACACTAACCCTAATGCTAAACCTAACCCTAACCCTAATCCTAACCCTAACCCGTAACTTAACCCTAACCCTAACCCTAACCCTACACCTAACCTATACCATACCCTAACCCAAACCATGACCCTAAACCTAAACCTAACCCTATTCCTAAAACTAACCCGAACCTTTACCCTAACCCTTACCCTAACATGTACCCACACCTAACCCTTACGCTAACCCTAACCCGTATCCTCACTCGTACCCTAACCCTAATGCTAACCCGAACACTTACCCTAACCCTAACCCTAAACCTATCCATAACCTAATCGTAACCCGTATCCTAACCCTCAACCTAACCCTAACCCATACCCAATCCCTTACCCTAACCCTAAACCGTACCTTAACCCCAACCCTAACCCTAACCCTAAACCATACCCTAACCCTAACCCTAACTCTTACCTGTACCCTAAACCTAACACTAACACTAACCCTAACCCTAACCCTTATCCGTAACCTAACCCGATCCCATACCCTATTCCTAAAGCTAACCCTAACCCCTACCCTAACCCGTACCGTAAGCCTACCTGTACCCTAACCCTAACACTACCTCTCACCTAACCCTAACCCTTACCCTAAACTTACCCGTAACCCGTACCCTAACCTTAACCCTAACCTGTACCCTACTCCATACCCTAACACTAACCCTAACTGGTACACTAATCCTAACCCTAACCCTAAGCCGTACCCTGACCCTAACCCTAACCCTAACCCGTACACTAACTCTAACCCTAACCCTAACCTGTTCCCTAACTCTAAATCTAACACATACCCTACCCAAAACCAAACCCTAACCCTAACGCTAATCCTAATCCTAACTCTAATCCGTAACCTAAACCTAACCCTAACCCTAAACCTAACCCGTACCCTAACCCTATCTCTAAACCTAACCCAAACCCTAAAACATACGGTAACCCTAACCTGTACCCTAAACCTCACCCTAACCCTAACCCTAACATGTACCCTAACCCTAACCCATATCCTAACCCTTAACCCAACCCTAACCAGTACCCTAAACCGAACCCTAACCCTAACCCGAACCCTATCCTGTAGCCTAACCCTAAACCTATCACTAACCCCTACGCTAACCCGTACCCTATCCATAACTGTTACCCGAATCCTATTCTGTACACTACAGTAACCATAACCATAACCCTTACCTGTACACCAATCCTAAACATAACCCTAACCCGTACCCTAACCCTAACCCTTACCTGTACACTAATCCTAAACATAACCCTAAACCGTATCCTAAACCTAACCCTAACCCTAAACCTAACCCTAACACGTACACTAACCCATACCATAACCCTCACACATACCCTAACTCTAACCCGTACCCTATCACCAACACAAACCCTAACTCTAAACCTAACCCTAAACCTAACTCATAACCTAACCCTTACCAGTATCCTAACCGTCAGCCGTACCCTAACCTTAAACCTATACCTAACCCTAACCTGTACCCTAACTCTAATCCTAACCCTAACACATACCCTAATCCTATCCCGTCCCCAAACCCTAAACCTAAAACTAAACCCTACCATAAACC
Source organism: Otocyon megalotis megalotis (assembly GCA_017311455.1). Taxonomy (NCBI): domain Eukaryota; kingdom Metazoa; phylum Chordata; class Mammalia; order Carnivora; family Canidae; genus Otocyon; species Otocyon megalotis. The sequence goes on along the minus strand of JAEUCK010008398.1, from coordinate 39,370 downwards.
ATTCCCTAAGCCTAACCAGTACCCTAATCCTAACCCTACCCATACCCTAATCCATACCCTTACCTAATCCTAACCCTAATCCTAACCCTAAACCTAAATCGTACCCTAAACCTAACCATAATAACCCTATCCGTACCCTTACACTAACCCTAACCTTAACCCTAACCCTTACCCATATCCTAACCGTAACCCTAACCCTAACCCATAGCCTAAACATAACCCATTCCGTAACCCTAAACCTAACCCAAACCCTCAACCTTAAACTAACCCTAATCCGTACCCACACCTAACCCTAACCCTAACCCTATCCTGTAGCCTAACCCTGACCCGTACCCTAACCCAAACCCTAAACCGGACCCTACACTAACCCTAACCCTAACCCTTACCCTAACCCTAACACGTAACTAAACCCTAACCATAAACCTAACCTGTACTCTATATCTAAACTGTACACTAACCCTAATCCTAACCGTAACCCATACTCTAAACCTAACCCTAACCTCTACCTTAACTCTAACACTAACCCTAACACCTACCCTAACGTAAACCTAACCCTAACCCATAACCTAACCCAAAACCTCACCCGTACCCTAACCCTAATCTGTAACCTAACCATAAACCTAACACATACCCTAAACCTATTCCTAACCCTAACTGTATCCCTAACCAGTTCCCACACCAAACACTAACACTAAACCTAACCCTAATATTAACCCTAACCCTAACCCTAATCCTAAACCTAAGCTGTATCCTAACCCTAACCCTAACCCTAAAACTAACCTGTACCCTAACCCTACCCCTATCCTATACCGTACTTAACCCTAACCATAACCTAAACATAAACCTAACCCTATTCCTAAACCTAAACCGAACCTTAACCCTAACCCTAACCTGTACCCACCTAACTCTAAACCTAACTCTAACCCCTAGCCTACCCCTGACCCATACCCTAACCCTAACGCTAGCCCTAAACTTATTACTAACCCTAACCCAACCTGTACCCTAAACCGTACCCTGACCATAAAGCTAACCCTAACATTTACCCTAACCCTAACAATAACCCTATCACTAACCCAAACTGTAACCCGTACCCTAACATTAATCCGAACCCTAAACCTACCCCATACCCTAACCCTTACCCTAACCCTAAACCGTACCTTAAACCCAACCGTAACCCTAAACCTAAACCATACCCTAACCCTAAACCTAACGCTTACCAGTATCCTAAACCTAACACTAACACTAAGCCTAACCATAACCCTAACCCGTACCCTAAACCTAACCCTAAACTAACCCTTACCCTTGCCCTAACATTACCCCTAACCCATGCCATAACCCTAACCCGTACCCTACTCCGTATCCTAACACTAACCCTAACTCATACCCTAATCCTAACCCGTACCATAACCCTAACCCGTACCCTAACACTAACCCTAACCCTAAGCCTAACCCGTACACTAAACCTAACCCTAACCTTAAACCTAACTTGTGCCCTAACTCTAACACAAACCCTATCATGTATCCTACCCTAAACCTAACTCTAACCCAAACCTAAGCCTAACCCTAACCAATAACCAAAGCCTAACCCTCACCCGTACCCTAACCCTAACCCTAACCCTAACCCTAACCCTAACCCTAACACATACCCTAAACCTAAACCTAACCCTATCTCTAACCCTATCCGGTTCCCACACCATAAACCTAACCCTAATACTAATCCATACACTAAACCTAACCTGTACCCTAACTGTAACCCTAACTCTAACCCGCACTCTAATCCTAACCTAAACCTAAACCTATCCCGTACCGTCATCCTAACCCTAAACCGTACCCTACCCCTAACCCTAACCCTAAACCTAACCCATACCCTAACCCTAACCCTAACACTAAACCTACCACGTACCCTAACTTTAAACCTAACCCTAACCCTAACCCGTACCCACACCTAAACCTAAAACTAACCCTAACCGTATCCTAACCCTAACCTGTACCCTAACCCTAACACTAACCTAAGCCTAACTCGTACCCTTAACCTAACCCTAACCTTAACCTTAACCATAAACCCTACCTAACCTGTACCCTAATCAGTACCATAACCCTAACACTAACCTTCACCCGTAACCTAACACTTACCCTAAAAAGTATCCTAACCATAACCAGGACACTAACTCTAACCCTAACCTAATCCTAACCCGTACCCTAACACTAACCCTAACCCGTACCCTAACCCTAACCCGTACACTAACCCTCACCCGAACCCTATACCTAAACCTCACCCTAACCTTAAACCATACCCACACATAACCCTAACCCTCACCCTAACACGTACCCTACCCCTAACCATAACCCATACCCTTAAACCTAAATCTAACCCTAACATTAACCCATAACCTAACCCTAAACCTTAACCTAACCCTAACCCGTACCATAAACTTAACCCTATCCCGAAACCTAATCGGTGGCCTAACCCTATCCTGTACCCTAACTCTAACGCAGGCCTAACCTGAACCCTAACCTTAACCCTAACCCGTACCGTAAGCCGTACCCTAACCCTAACGCTAACCTTACACTTACCCTAACCCTAACCATAACCATAACCCGTACCCTAACCCTAACCTAACCCATACCCTAACATTTACCCTAACCCTAAACCGTACCTTAACCCTAAACCTAACCCTATCCCATAAACTAACCCGATCCTGAACCCTAATCCTAAACCTAACCCTAACCCCTACCCTACTACATACCCTAACACTAACACTAACCCGTACCCTAATCCTCACCCGTAACCTAACCCTTACCCGTATCCTAACCCTAAAACTAACCCTAACCCCAACCCGTACACTAACCCTAACCCTACCCTAACCCCTAACCTAACCCTAAACATAACCCTAATCCTAACCCTAACCAGTAACCTAGCCTTAACCATAACCCTAACACGTACCCTAACCCTAACCCGTTCCGAACCCTAAAACTAAATCGAACCCCAACCCTAAACCTCACCCTAATCCGTTTCCACACCTAACCCTAACTCTAACTCTATCTCTAACCCTAAACCTTACCCGACCCTAACCCTTACCCGTCACCTAAATGTAACCCTAAACCGTACCCTAACCCGATCCCTATTCCTAAACCTAATCCGTACACACAAGTAACCCTAACCCTAACCTCACCCATACCCTAAACTTAACGCTAACCCTAACCCGTACCCTAACGCTAATCCTAACCCTAACATTAACCCATACCCTAACACTAACCTAACCGTAAACCTAACCGTTACCCTAACCCTTACCCTAACTCTAAACCGTACTCTAACTCAAACCCGTACCCTAACCCTAATCCTAAACCTAAATATACCCGTACCCTAACCCTAAACCTAACCCTAACCCATACCCACACCTAACCCTAACTCTCAACATGACCCTCTCCCTAACCCTAACCCGAACCCGTACATTAAGCCTAACCCATACCCAAAACCTAACCGTAACCCGTAACCTAACCCTAACCCTAAACCGAAACCTAATCCTAACCCTAAACCTAACACTTACCCGTTCCCTTCCCTAAACCTAACCCTAAACCTTACCCTAACCCCTAGACTAACCTTAACCCTAACCCGTACCCTAACCCATCCCCTACTCCTAAACACTACCTTAACACTAACCCTACCCGAAACCTAACCTTAACACTAAAATTAACCCGTACCCTAAACCTAACCCTAAAACTAAACCTTACACTACACCTAACCCTAACCCTAACGGTAACCCTAAAACTAACCCTAACCCGTACCTGAAACCTAATCCTAACCCGTACCCATACCCTAACCCTGACCCGTACCCTAACACTAACTCTAACCCGAAACCTAACCCAAACTCTAACCCTAACCAGTACCCCTCCCTAACCCTAATCCTAATCCTAAACAACCTAAACCTAACCCGAACCCAAACCCTAACCCTAACCCTAACCAGTACCCTAACACTAACATAACCCTAACTCTAAACCTAACCCTTTCTCGTTCCCCAAACCTAACCCTAAGCCTAACACTAACCCGTACCCTAACACTAACCCTAAAGCTAACCCAAACCCTAAGCCGTAGCCTAACCCTATACCTAACCCTAACCCTAACCCTAAATGTAACCCGTCCCCTAACTCTATTTTTTTTTATTTTTTAATTAATTTTTTATTAGTGTTCAATTTACCAACATACAGAATAACACCCGGTGCTCATCCCGTCAAGTGTCCCCCTCAGTGCCCGTCACCACTCACCCCCACCCCCCGCCCTCCTCCCCTTCCACCACCCCTAGTTCTTTTCCCAGAGTTGGGAGTCTTTATGTTCTGTCTCCATTTCTGATATTTCCCACACATTTCTTCTCCCTTCCCTTATATTCACTTTCACTATTATTTATATTCCCCAAATGAATGAAAACATATACTGTTTGTCCTTCTCCGATTGACTTACTTCACTCAGCATAATACCCTCCAGTTCCATCCACGTTGAAGCAAATGGTGGGTATTTGTCGTTTCTAATGGCTGAGTAATATTCCATTGTATACATAAACCACATCTTCTTTATCCATTCATCTTTCGATGGACACCGAGGCTCCTTCCACAGTTTGGCTATTGTGGACATTGCTGCTAGAAACATCGGGGTGCAGGTGTCCCGGCGTTTCATTGCATCTGTATCTTTGGGGTAAATCCCCAACAGTGCAATTGCTGGGTCGTAGGGCAGGTCTATTTTTAACTCTTTGAGGAACCTCCACACAGTTTTCCAGGGTGGCTGCACCAGTTCACAATCCCACCAACAGTGTAAGAGGGTTCTCTTTTCTCCGCATCCTCTCCAACATTTGTTGTTTCCTGCCTTGTTAATTTTCCCCATTCTCACTGGTGTGAGGTGGTATCTCATTGTGGTTTTGATTTGTATTTCCCTGATGGCAAGTGATGCAGAGCATTTTCTCATGTGCATGTTGGCCATGTCTATGTCTTCCTCTGTGAGATTTCTCTTCATGTCTTTTGCCCATTTCATGATTGGATTGTTTGTTTCTTTGGTGTTGAGTTTAAGAAGTTCTTTATAGTTCTTGGAAACTAGCCCTTTATCTGATACATCATTTGCAAATATCCTCTCCCATTCTGTAGGTTGTCTTTGAGTTTTGTTGACTGTATCCTTTGCTGTGCAAAAGCTTCTTATCTTGATGAAGTCCCAATAGTTCATTTTTGCTTTTGTTTCTTTTGCCTTCGTGGATGTATCTTGCAAGAAGTTACTGTGGCCGAGTTCAAAAAGGGTGTTGCCTGTGTTCTCCTCTAGGATTTTGATGGAATCTTGTCTCACATTTAGATCTTTCATCCATTTTGAGTTTATCTTTGTGTATGGTGAAAGAGAGTGGTCTAGTTTCATTCTTCTGCATGTGGATGTCCAATTTTCCCAGCACCATTTATTGAAGAGACTGTCTTTCTTCCAATGGATAGTCTTTCCTCCTTTATCGAATATTAGTTGACCATAAAGTTCAGGGTCCATTTCTGGGTTCTCTATTCTGTTCCATTGATCTATGTGTCTGTTTTTGTGCCAGTACCACACTGTCTTGATGACCACAGCTTTGTAGTACAACCTGAAATCTGGCATTGTGATGCCCCCAGATATGGTTTTCTTTTTTAAAATTCCCCTGGCTATTCGGGGTCTTTTCTGACTCCACACAAATCTTAAAATAATTTGTTCTAACTCTCTGAAGAAAGTCCATGGTATTTTGATAGGGATTGCATTAAATGTGTAAATTGCCCTGGGTAACATAGACATTTTCACAATATTAATTCTGCCAATCCATGAGCATGGAATATTTTTCCATCTCTTTGTGTCTTCCTCAATTTCTTTCAGAAGTGTTCTATAGTTTTCAGGGTATAGATCCTTTACCTCTTTGGTTAGGTTTATTCCTAGGTATCTTATGCTTTTGGGTGCAATTGTAAATGGGATTGACTCCTTAATTTCTCTTTCTTCAGTCTCATTGTTAGTGTATAGAAATGCCATTGATTTCTGGGCATTGATTTTGTATCCTGCCACGCTACCAAATTGCTCTATGAGTTCTAGCAATCTTGGGGTGGAGGTGTTTGGGTTTTCTATGTAGAGTATCATGTCATCGGCGAAGAGGGAGAGTTTGACTTCTTCTTTGCCAATTTGAATGCCTTTAATGTCTTTTTGTTGTCTGATTGCGGTGGCTAGGACTTCCAATACTATGTTGAATAGCAGTGGTGAGAGTGGACATCCCTGTCTTGTTCCTGATCTTAGGGGAAAGGCTCCCAGTGCTTCCCCATTGAGAATGATATTTGCTGTGGGCTTTTCGTAGATGGCTTTTAAGATGTCGAGGAAAGTTCCCTCTATCCCTACACTCTGAAGAGTTTTGATCAGGAATGGATGCTGTATTTTGTCAAATGCTTTCTCTGCATCTAATGAGAGGATCATATGGTTCTTGGTTTTTCTCTTGCTGATATGATGAATCACATTGATTGTTTTACGAGTGTTGAACCAGCCTTGTGTCCCGGGGATAAATCCTACTTGGTCATGGTGAATAATTTTCTTAATGTGCAGTTGGATCCTATTGGCTAGTATCTTGTTGAGAATTTTTGCATCCATGTTCATCAGGGATATTGGTCTGTAATTCTCCTTTTTGGTGGGGTCTTTGTCTGGTTTTGGAATTAAGGTGATGCTGGCCTCATAGAACGAATTTGGAAGTACTCCATCTCTTTCTATCTTTCCAAACAGCTTTAGTAGAATAGGTATGATTTCTTCTTTAAACGTTTGATAGAATTCCCCTGGGAAGCCATCTGGCCCTGGACTTTTGTGTCTTGGGAGGTTTTTGATGACTGCTTCAATTTCCTCCCTGGTTATTGGCCTGTTCAGGTTTTCTATTTCTTCCTGTTCCAGTTTTGGTAGTTTGTGGCTTTCCAGGAATGCGTCCATTTCTTCTAGATTGCCTAATTTATTGGCGTATAGCTGTTCATAATATGTTTTTAAAATCGTTTGTATTTCCTTGGTGTTGGTAGTGATCTCTCCTTTCTCATTCATGATTTTATTAATTTGAGTCTTCTCTCTCTTCTTTTTAATAAGGTTGGCTAATGGTTTATCTATCTTATTAATTCTTTCAAAGAACCAACTCCTGGTTCTGTTGATCTGTTCCACAGTTCTTCTGGTCTCAATTTCGTTGAGTTCTGCTCGAATTTTAATTAACTCTCTTCTTCTGCTGGGTGTAGGGTCTATCTGCTGTTTCATTTCAAGCTCCTTTAAGCGTAAGGTTAGCTTTTGTATTTGAGTTCTTTCCAGTTTTTGAATGGATGCTTGTATTGCGATGTATTTCCCCCTTAGGACTGCTTTTGCTGCATCCCAAAGATTTTGAACGGTTGTATCTTCATTGTCATTAGTTTCCATGAATCTTTTTAATTCTTCCTTAATTTCCTGGTTGACCCTTTCATCTTTTAGCAGGATGGTCCTTAGCCTCCACGTGTTTGACGTCCTTCCATACTTTTTGTTGCGATTCAATTCCAATTTCAAGGCATTATGGTCTGAGAATATGCAGGGGACGATCCCAATCTTTTGGTATCGGTTCAGACCCGATTTGTGTCCCAATATGTGGTCTATTCTGGAGAAAGTTCCATGTGCACTTGAGAAGAATGTGTATTCAGTTGAGTTTGGATGTAAAGTTCTGTAGATATCTGTGAAATCCATCTGGTCTAGTGTCTCATTTAAAGCTCTCGTTTCTTTGGAGATGTTGTGCTTAGAAGACCTATCGAGGGTCGAAAGAGCTAGATTGAAGTCACCAAGTATAAGTGTATTATTATCTAAGTATTTCTTCACTTTGGTTATTAATTGGTTTAAATATTTGGCAGCTCCCACATTCGGGGCATATATATTCAGGATTGTTAAGTTCTCTTGTTGGATAGATCCTTTAAGTATGAGATAGTGTCCCTCTTCATCTCTCAGTACAGTCTTTGGGGTAAATTTCAGTTTATCTGATATAAGGATGGCTACCCCTGCTTTCTTTTGAGGACCATTTGAATGGAGAATGGTTCTCCAAACTTTTATTTTCAGGTTGTAGGTGTCCTTCTGTCTAAAATGAGTCTCTTGTAGACAGCAAATAGATGCCGTCCCCTAACTCTAACCCTAACCCTAAACCTAACCCTATCCCGTACCCTAAAACTAACCCGTACCCTAACCCTAAACCTAGCCCTAATCCGAACCCTAACCGTAACCCGTACCCTAATCCTAAACATAACTGTAACCCTAATTCTAAACCATAACCTAACCCTAAACCGTACCGTAAGCCTAACCTGTTTTGTGACCCTAACCCATACCCTAACCCTAACCCTAACACATTACCTAACGCTAATCCTAACCCTAACATTAACCTGTAACTTAACCCTAAACCTAGACCTAACCCGAACCCTTACTCTAACACTAACCCGTACTCTAAACCTAACCCTAAACCTAACCCATACTCTACCTCGAACCCAACCCTAACCGTAACTCTAAACCTAAAATTAATCTGTACCCTAACCCTAATACTAACCTTAAACCTAACACTAACCCTGACCCTAACACGTACCCTAAACCTAACCCTAACCCTAACCCTAACCCTAAACATAACCCATAGCCCAACCCTAACCCTAACCCTAAACCTTACCCTAAGCTTAACCCTAACCCTAACCCGTATTCTAACCCTAACTGTAACACGTTCCCAAACGCTAAACCTAACCTTAAACCTAACCCTAACCCTTACCCATAGCCGAACCCTTACCATAACCCTAACCGTAAACCTAACCTTACAATAAACCTAACCCGTACCCTAAACCGTACCGTAACCCTAACCCTAAACCTAAACATTCCCGTACCCCAACACTAACACTAACCCTAATCCTAACCCGTACCCTAACCCTAAACCCTACCCTAACCGTAACCCTACCCTAAACCTAACACTAAACCTAACCCTAACCTGTACCCGAAACCCTAACTCTAACCCGTACCCGTACCCTAACCCTAAACCTAACCCTAAACCGAAACCTAACCCTAACCATAACCCTAACCCGTACCCTAACCTAACCCTAACCCTTACCCTAACCGTAACCCGTACCCTAACGCTAACCCTCACCCTAAAACTAACCCTAACCCTAAACTTAAACCTAACCATAACCCTAACCCTAACCTGTAACTTAACCCTAACCATAAACCTAACCCGTACTCTAAGTATAAACCGTACACTAACCCTCAACCTAACCGTAAACCGTAGCCTAACCCTAACCATAAACCTAACCCTAACCTGTACCCTAACACTAACACTAACCCTAACACATACCCTAACGTAAACCTAACCCTAACCCTCACCCTAACCCTAACCAATAACCTATCCCAAACCCTCACCCGCACTCTAACCCTCAACCTAACCATAACTCAAACACATACACTAAACCTAGCCTAACCATATCTCGAACCCTAACCCATTCCCACAACAATCACTAACACTACAACTAACCCTAATCCTAAACCTAATCCTAACCCTAACCCGTACCATAACCCTAACCCACCCCTAACCCATCCTCCAACTTATATTGTACCCTACCCGTAACCATAACTTAAACCTAAACCTAACCCTATTCCTAAACCTAACCAGAAACTTAAACCTAACGCTAACCCTAACCCGTACCGACACCTGACAGTAACCCTAACCCTAACCCGTATCCTGACCCTGACTCGTACCCTAACCCTAGCACTACCCCTAAACCAAACCATAACCCTAACCGTAACCCAACCTAAACCTAACCCTAACCCTAACCGATACCCTAACCCTTAACCTAATCCTAAACCGTACCTTAACCCCAACCCTAACCCTAACCCTAAACCGGACCCTAACCCTAAACCTAACGCATACCTGTACCCTAAAACTAAACTAACACTAACCCTAACCATAACCCAATCCCGTACACTAACCCTAAACCTAATCTAACCCTAACCCTTACCCTAACATTACCCCTAAACCGTGCCCTAAACCTAACCCTAAACCGTACCCTACTCCGTACCCTAACACTAACCCTAACTCGTACCCTAATCTTAACCCGTACACTAACCCTAAACCTAACGCTAAAAATAAGCCTAACCTGTACAGTAACCATAACCCTAACGCTAACCCTAACCTGTACCCTAATTCTAACACTAACCCTAACACGTACCCTAACATAAACCTAACCCTAACCCTACCGTAAGCCTAAACCTAACCTATAACATAATCCTAACCGTAACCCTAAACCTAACCCGTAACCTAACCCTCACCCTAACCCTAACCATTACCCTAACCCTCACATTAACCCGTACCCTAACCGTAACACTAACCCTAACGCTTAACCTAAACATAACCCGTACCGTAAACCTAACCCTAACTCAACCTAACCCTAACCCATACCATAACCCTAATCTGAACCCTAACCCTAACCCTAAACCTAAACCGTAACCTAACCCTAACCCGATCCCGAACCCTAACTCTAAACCGTAACCTAACCCTACACTAACCCTAACCCTACCTATACCGTACCCTAACTCTAACCCTAACCCTAAACCTAACCCTAACCCGCTTCGTAAACCTACCCCTACCTTAACCCTAAACCTAACCCTAACTCGGACCCACACCTAACCCTAAACCTAACCCTAACCCGTGGCCTAACCCTATCCCTTACCCTAACTCTAACCCTAGCCCTAACCCGAACCCTAACCCGTACCCTAACCCGTACCCTAATGCTAACACTAAACCTAACACTTACCCTAAACCTAACCCTAACCCTAATCCTAACCATAACCCGTACCCTAACCCTAACGCTAACCCATACCCTAACCCTACCATAAACCTAAACAGTACCTTAACACTAACCCTAACTCTAACCCTAAACCGTACCATAACCCGATCCCGTACACTAAGCCTAAAGCTAACCTTAACCCCTACCCTCAAACGTACCCTAAATCTAACCAGTACCCTAACCCTAACCTAACCATAACCCTTACCCTAAACTTAAACCTAAACTGTACCCTAACCCTAACCCTGACCCGTACCCTAAATGTAACCCTAAACCTAAACCTTACCCTACACCTAACCCTAACCCTAACCCTAAAACTAACCCTAACCCATAACGGAACCCTAAACTTAACCCGATCCCGCATCTGTACCCTAACCCTAACCCATACCCTAACCCTACCCCTAACAGAAACCTAACCCTAATTCTAACTCTAAACCGTTCCTTTCGCTAACCCTGACCATAACCATTACCCTAAACCTAACCGTACCCAAAACCTAACCCTAAGCCTAACCCTAACCCTAAGCTAACCCGTACCCTAACACTAACATTAACCCTAACTCTAAACCTAACCCTATCCCATTCCCCAACCATAATCCTTACCCTAACCCTAACCCGTACACTAACACTAACACTAAACCTAAACCTAACCCTAACCCGTAGCCTAACCCTAATCCTAACCCTAAACCTAACCCTATCCCGTACACTAACCCTAACCCTAACCAATACCCACATCTAACCCTAAAACTAAACCTAACCAGTACCCTAAACCTAACCCGTACCCTAACCATAAACTTAGCCCTAACCCGAACCCTAACTGTAAACCTAACCCTAACCTGTACCCTAACCCTAACCTGTACCCTATCCCTAACCTGTAACCTAACCCTAAACCTAACCCTAACCCGTACCCTAACCATAACCGTACCCTAACCCGTACCTTAACCCTAACCTGTAACGTTACCCTAACCCATTTTGTAACCCTAACCCATACCCTAACCCTAACCATAACCCTAAACGGTACCCTAACCCTAATCCTAACCATAACATGTACCTGTACCTTCACTCTAAACCTAACCCTAACACTAACCCTTACCCTAACCCTAACCCGTACCCTAACCCTAACCCTAAAAGTAATCTGTAACATAACCCTATCCCTAAACCTAACCCTAACAAGTACACAAACCCTAAACCTAACCCTCACACGTACCCTAACCCTATATCTAACCCTAACCCATAGCGTAACCCTAACCCTAACCCTAACCCTAACCGTAACCCTAAACCATAACATAACCCTATACCTAAACCAAAAAGTAACCCGTACCCTAACCCTAACCCTAAACCTTACCCTAAGCCTAACCCTAACACTAACCCGTACACTAACCTAAACCTAACACTAACACGTACCCTCACCCTAAACCTAAACTTAACCCTAACCCTAACCCTAACTCCTGGCCTAAACCTACCCCTGACCCTAACCGCAACCCTAAACTTACCATAAACCTAACCCGTAACCTCAACCGTACCTTGACCCTAACCCTAAACCTAAACCTTCCTGTATCCCAACCCTAACCCTAAACCGTACTATAACCCTAAACCTAACCCTAACCCGTAACCTAACCCTAACACCTACCCGAACCCTAACCCTAACCCTACCCAAAACCTAAACCTAACCCTAACACTAACCCTAACCTGTAACCTAAACCTAACCCTAAACCTAAACCTTACCCTTATCCTAACCCTAACCCTAAAACTCACCCAAACCTGTACCCAAACCTAACCCTTACCCAAACCCGTACCCGTACCCATACCCTAACCCTAACCCGAACACTAACCCTAACCCGTACCCTAGCCTAAACCTAACCCTAAACTTCCCCTAACCCTAACCCGTACCCTAAGCCTCACCCTAAACCTGACCCTAACCCTAAATATAAAGCTAACCCGTACTGTAACCCTAAAGCTAACCCGAACCCTAACCATACCCCTAACCCATACCCTAAGCCTAAAACTAACCAATACCCTAAACCTAACACTAACACTTACCCTAACCCTACTCCTACCCGTACACTAACCCGATTTCGTACTCTAACCCTATACCTAACCGTAACCCGTACCCTAATCCTATCTGTAACCTATATCCTACCCTTACCCTAACCCTAACACGTACCCTAACCCTAACCCTAACCCTCAACCTAACCGTAATGCGTACCCTAACCCTAACCTGTACCCTAACCCTATCCCTAACCCATACCCTTTCCCATACCCTATCCCTAACCCTACTCCTAACCCTAACCCTACCCGAAACCTAACCCTAACCCTAACCTGTATCCTAAACGTAACCCACAGCCATACCCTTACCCGTACCCTAACCATCACATTAACCCATACCCTAAACATAACCCTAAACCTAACACTAACCCTTACCCTTCCCTAACCCGTACCCTAACACTAACCCTAACCCTAACCTGTACCCTAACCCTAACTCGATCCTAACCCTAACACTGATCCTAACCCTAACCCGTACCCTAACCCTATCCGTAACCCACATCCTAAACTTACCCTAACCCTAACCCGTACCCTAACCCTAACCCTAAACCTTACCGTAACGCGTACCCTAACCCTAACCCGTACCCTAACCCGATCCCTAACACATACCCTACCCTTACCATATCCCTAACCCATACCCTAACCCTAACCCTACCCGAAACCTAACCCTAACCCTATCCCTAACCTGTATCCTAACCCTAACCCACAGCCATACCCTAACCTGTACCCTAACCATCACATTAACCCATACCCTAAACATAACCGTAAACCTACCACTAACCTTTACCCTTCCCTAACCCGTACCCTAACCCTAACCATATCCCTAACCCATAACCTAACCCTTACTCGATCCTAACCCTAAACCTAACCGTAACTGTACCCTACCCCTCACCATAAACCGTACACTTATCCTAACCCGTACACTAACTCTGACCCGTAACCTATCCCTAACCCGTAAACTAACTCTAAGCCGTACCCTATCCCTAACCCTAACCCATAACCGAACCCGCACCCTATCCCTAACCCGTTCGATAACCTAACCCTAACCCTATACCTTAACCTATCCCTTACCCGTACCCTAACCCTAACCCTAAACCTAACCCGTAATCTAGCTCTAACCCGTAACCTAACGCTAAACCTAACCCTAACCATAACCCGTACTGTAACCCTAACCCTGATCCTAACTCTAACCCATACCCTAACCCTAACCCTAACCGGTACCCTAACTCTAATACGTACCCGAACCCTAACACTAACCCTAAACCTAACCCATAGCCTAACCCTAACCTTAAACCTAACCGTAACCCTAACCCGTAACCTAACCCTAAACCTAACCCTAACCCTAACCTGTACCCTAACCCTAACCCGTACCGTAACCCTGATCCTAAACCTAACAATAACCCTAACCGGTACCCTAACCCTAACCCGTTCCCATACCTAACCCTAACCCTAACGGTAAACCTCACCCTAACCAATACCCTAACCCTAACCCTAACCCTTCCAGTACCCTAACCCTAACCCTAAAACCTAACCCGTACCCTAACCCTCAACCTCACCCTAAACAGTACCCTATCCCTAAACCTAACCATAACCCTAAGCCTAACCCGTACCTTCACCAAACCCTAACCCTCAGCCTCACCTTATCCTGTACCCTAAACCTAACCCGTACCCTAAACCTATACGGACCCAAAACCTAACCCTAACCCTTATCCTATCCCTAACCGTAACCCTATCACGTAACCTAACCCTAACCCGTAACCTATCCCTAACCCTAACCCTAACCCTAACCCGTACCCTAACGCTAACCCTAACCCTAACCCTAACCATAACCTTAACCCATACCCTAAACCTAACCCTAACCATAACCATAACCTTAACCCATACCCTAAACCTAACCCTAACCCTAACCCTTACCTGTACCTTAACCCTAACCCTAACACTAAACCATCCCCTAAAACTAACCCGTAGCCCTAACCTAACCCTAAACCTAACCCTAATCCATACCCTAAACCTAACCCTAACCCTAAACTTCACCGTAACCCGTACCCTAACCCTAACCCGTAATGTAACCCTAAACCTAACCCGTCCCCTAACCCTAACCAGTCCCCTATCTGAACCATAACCCTAATTCATCTGCTAACCCATACACTAACCCTAATCCTAAAGCCTTACCCTAACACTTACCCTAAACCTAAGCACTGTCCCTAACACTAACTCTAACGCTAACCCGTTACCTAAACCAACCCGTACCCTAAACCTAACCCTAAACCTAACCCTCCGTATCGCTTACCCTAATCCGTAAGTTCCCGGAGTCGAGCTCACCCCCAGTCCCTCACAGTTCCACACGTCCTTCAGATGGATTTTTGAACATCCTCACTAGACATGTTTGTCAGAAGCTCATAGGACACAAGGGGCTAACTGCAGGCTTCAATGCTTGTGTCTCCAGGTGCAGTAGAGCGGTATACACGGAACTTCAATTTACAATGTAACTACGTTCTCACGGCCATAAGAACAAAGCAAGGGGAAAGCTACCTTCGAGGCTTGCTTCCTTTTGGGAGTTGAGCTCAAGGCAGGACCCTCCCGCATCCTGATTGCTTGTAGACATAGCTGCTAACATCCTTATGTTAGATGCTGGGAGAGGTTGTGAGAAATGCATGTGGAAGCATCAGGCCTGTATTCAGGTATATCTTGTTGAAAACACTGATTTCCACCTGCCTTCTTCAATTAGAGTGTAGCCAGGTTCTAACGCCCATGTATGAGTGGGTAGCAGATATCTGCCTCGCAGGCATACACACTTCTGAGAGTTGAGCATACGGCCTGTGCCTCCCACGTCCTGACTGCGGCTACACGTCGCTCCTAAAAGGCCTAGGCTCGATGTGTGGTGAAGTGTTGGGAGATGTAAGGGGAAATTCCCGGCGCACAATACTAGTGCCCCCAAGCTCAATCCAGCGATTTCCTAGTAATTCCTCTCTTAGACTGGTGTTACATACTAAGTTCCATACGTGAGAAGCTAGCTGAACGCAGTGTCCAAAGGCAACTTACTTCCGAGAGTTGAGCTCACACCGAGTCCCTCACACTTCCACACTGCCTGCAGAATGAGTTTCGAGCATCTTCACCATGGACTCTTGTCAGAGGCTTGTGAGACACAAGTGGAATAATCAGACCTGGAAGGTGCCTCCAGGTGCAGTAGAGTGGTATTCTTGGAACCTACTGACTTAGAATACTACTAGGTTCTCACTGCCATAAGAACGCAGCTCGTTGAAAGCTGGCTTCTAGGCATGATACCCTGTGAGAGCTGAGGTCAGGGCAGGACCCTCCCCCATCCTGACTGCCTATAGACATAGGTCATAGCATCCTTATGTTAGTTGCTCGAAGAGGTTGTGTGAAATGCTTGTGGAAGTGACAGACGTGTACTCACGTGTATCTGTGTTCAATACAGCGATTGCCAACGTCCTTGTTCAATTCAAGTGTAGCTCGGTTCTAGCTCCCATCAATAAGTGTCTAGCAGACATCTGCCTCCAAAGCATACACACTTCTGAGAGTTGAGCTTATGGCCTGTACCTCCCGCATCCTGACTGCCTGTACGGTTCGCTTCAACAGCATTTTGTTCTATGCGGGACAGGAGCGGAGTGAGGACCAAGTGTCGGCCTGGTCAATTTCGGGCATAGCAGACTGCTGCCTGCAAGGCATACACACTCCTTTGGACTGAGCTTATGGCTTGTACGTCCCACATGCTGAACGCCTGTACGGTTCACTTCCAAAGGATTTCGTTCGATACGGGACACAAGTTTTGTGAGAGGCAAGTGTCTCTTAGCTCAATCCAGCAACTTCTGAAGAATTCATCCCTCACATGGGAGCTAAATACTAACTTACAATCCTGAGTTCCAAGTTGAAAGTTGTCTCTCTGGGGATCTTCCTTCTGAGAGATGAGCTGACACGGGGTCTTTCCCAGTTCCAAACTGCCTGCAGATGGAGTTATGAACATCCTCACTAGACATGTTTTTCTGAAGCTAATGGGATGCAAGGGGCAAGCTGCAGGCTTCGATGGATGTGTCTCTAGGTGGTGTAGAGCACTATACACAGAACATCCTCACGTACAATGCTGCTACGTTCTCATTGCCATAAAAACACATCTAGTTGAAAGCTAGCTTCTCGGGATGCTTCCTTGTGAGAGCTGAGGTAAGGGCTGGACCCTCCCACCTCCTGACTGCCTGTAGACATAGGTCCTAACATCCTTATATTAGGTGCTGGAATAGGTTGTGTGAAAAGCTTATGGAAGTGACAGGCCTGTACTCACGTGTATCTGAGTTCAATACAGCAATTGCCAACATCATTGTTCAATGCGAGTGTAGCTTGGATCTAGCTCCCATTAATAAGTGTCTAGGAGACATCTGTCTGCAAAGCATACACATTTCTGAGATGTGAGCTTTTGGCTTGTAACTCCCACATGCTGAATGCCTGTACGCTTCACTTCAAAAGGATTTCGTTTGATACGGGACACAAGTTTTGTGAGAGGCAAGTGTCTCTTAGCTCAATCCATTGACTTCTGAAAAATTCCTCCCTCAGATGGGAGCTACATACTAACTTCCAATCCTGAGTTCTTAGTTGAAAGCTGTCTCTCTGTGGATCTTCCTTCTGAGAAATGAGCAGAGACGCGGTCCTTCCAAGTTCCACACTGCCTGCAGATGGAGTTAGGAACATCCTCACTAGACATGTTTGTCAGAAGCTCATCTGACGCAAGGGGCAAGTGGCAGGCTTCAATGGTTGTGTCTCCAGGTGGTGTAGAGCACTATACACAGAACATCCTGAGTACAATGCTGCTACGTTGTCACAGCCGTAAGAACGCAGCTAGTAGAAAGCTGCCTTCCAGGCCTGCTTCCATTTGAGAGCTGAGCTCAGGGCAGGACCCTCCGGCATCCTCCCTGCCTGTAGAAGTAGCTGCTAACATCCTTATGTTAGGTGCTGGAAGAGGTTGTGTGAAAAGCTTGTGGAAGTGACAGGCCTGTACCCACTTGTATCTGAGTTCAATACAGCGATTGCCAACGTCCTTGTTCAATTCGAGTGTAGCTCGGTTCTAGCTACCATCAATAAGTGTCTAGCAAACATCTGCCTGCAAAGCATACACACTTCTGAGAGTTGAGCTTATGGCCTGTACCTCCCGCATCCTGACTGCCTATACGGCTCGCTTCAACAGCATTTCGTTCTATGCGGGACAGGATCGGAGTGAGAACCAAGTGTCTGCCTGGTCAAATTTGCGCCTACTGGACTGCTGCCTGCAAGGTATACACACTCCTTTGGACCTAGCTTATGGCTTGTACCTCCCACATGCTGACCGCCTGTATGCTTCACTTCCAAAGGATTTCGTTAGATACGGGATGCAAGTTTTGTGAGAGGCAAGTGTCTCTTAGCTCAATCCAGCGACTTCTGAAGAATTCATCCCTCACATGGGAGCTAAATACTAACTTCCAATCCTGAGTTCCTAGTTAAAAGCTGTCTCTCTGGGGATCTTCCTTCTGAGAGATGAGCTGACACGCGGTCCTTCCCAGTTCAGCACTGCCTGCAGATGGAGTTACGAACATCCTCACTAGACATGCTTGTCAGAAGCTCATGGGATGCAAGGAGCAAGGAGCAGGCTTCAATGGTTGTGTCTCCAGGTGATGTCGAGCGGTATTCATGGAACTTCCTGACTTACAATGCTGTTACATTCTCATGGCCTTAAGAACACAGCTAGTAGAAAGCTGCCTTCGAGGCCTTCTTCCATTTGAAAGCTTAGCCCAGGGCAGGACCCTCACGCATCCTGCTTGTCTGTAGACGTAGCTGCTAACATCCTTATGTTAGGTGCAGGGAGAGGTTGTGAGTAAAGCATGTGGAAGCGACAGGCCTGAACTCACGTGTATCTGAGTTGAATACAGCGATTTCCAATGGCCTTCTTCAATCAGAGTGTATCTAAATTCTAACTCCCATGTATGAGTGGGTAGCAGATATCTGCCTCACAGACATACACTCTTCTGAGAGTTGATCATATGGTCTGTACCTCCCACATCCTGCCTGAAGGTACACGTCGCTCCTAACAGGTCTAGGCTCGATGCGTGACAGAAGTGTTGGGAGAGGTAAGTGGAAAATCCTGGCTCACAAGAGTAGTGCCTTGAAGTTCAATCCATCGATTTCCTAATAATTCCTGTCTTAGACTGGTGCTATATACTAAGTTACATAAGTGAGAAGCTAGCTGAATGCAGTGTCCAAAGGAAACTTACTTCTGAGAGTTGAGCTCACACCGAGTCCCTCACAGTTCCACACTGCCTACAGAATGATTTTCGAACATCTTCACCATAGACGTTTGTCAGAGGCTTGTGAGACGCAAGTGGAATAATGCAGACCTGGAAGATGTCTCCAGGTGCAGTAGAGTGGTATAGTTGGAACCTCCTGACTTAGAATACTGCTACGTTCTCACTGCCATAAGAACGCAGCTAGTTGAAAGCTGGCTTCTAGGCATGCTTCCTTGTGAGAACTGAGGTCAGGTCAGGACCCTCCCGCCTCCTGACTGCCTGTAGTCATGGGTCCTAGCATCCTTATGTTAGGTGCTGGAAGAGGTTGTGTGAAAAGCTTGTGGAAGTGACAGGCCTGTACTCACGTGTATCTGAGTTCAATACAGTGATTGCCAACGTCCTTGTTCAATTCGAGTGTAGCTTGAATCTAGCTCCCATTAATAAGTGTCTAGCAGACATCTGCCTCCAAAGCATACACACTTCTGAGAGTTGAGCTTATGAGTTGTAACTCCCACATCCTGACTGCCAGTACGGTTCGCTTCAACAGCATTTCCTTCTATGTGGGACAGGACCGGAGCGAGGACCAATGTCTGCCTGGTCAATTTCGCGCCTAGCGGACTGCTGCCTGCAAGGCATGCACACTCTTTTGGACTGAGTTTATGGCTTGTACCTCCCACATGCTGAGCGGCTATATGCTTCACTTCCAAAGGATTTCATTCGATACGGAATGCAAGTTTGGTGAGAGGCAAGTGTCTCTTAGCTCAATCCAGTGAAGTCTGAAGAATTCCTCCCTCATATGGGAACTACATACTAACTTCCAATCCTGAGTTCCTAGTTGAAAGTTGTCTGTCTGGGGATCTTCCTTCTGGGAGATGAGCTGACACTCGGTCCTTCCGAGTTCCACACTGCCTGCAGATGGAATTACGAACATCCTCACTAGACATGTTTGTCAGAACCTCATGGGACGCAAGGGGCAAGCTGCAGGCTTCAATGGTTGTGACTCCAGGTGGTTTAGAGCGGTATTCAAGGAACTTCCTGACTTACAATGCTGCTATGTTCTCATTGCCATAAGAACGTAGCTAGCTGAAAGCTGGCTTCTAGGCATGCTTCCTTGTGAGATCTGAGGTCAGTGCAGTACCCTCCCGCATCCTGCCTGCCTGTAGACGTAGCTGCTAACATCCATATGTTAGGTGCAGGGAGAGGTTGTGAGTAAAGCATGTGGAAGTGTCAGGCCTGAACTCATGTGAATCTGAGTTGAATACAGCGATTTCCAATGGCCTTCTTCAATCAGAGTGTATCAAGGTTCTAACTCACATGTATGAGTGGGTAGCAGACATCTGCCTCGCAGGCATACACACTTCTGAGAGTTGATCATACGGCCTGTACCTCCCACACCCTGCCTGCAGGTACACGTTGCTCCAAAAAGACCTAGGCTCGATGTGAGACTAAAGTGTTGGGAGAGGTAAGTGGAAAGTCCCGGTCCACAAAACTTGTGCCTCCAAGCTCAATCTAGTGATTTCCTAGTAATTCCTCTCTTAGACTGATGCTACATAGTAAGTGCCATATGTGCGAAGCTAGCTGAACGCCATGTCCCAAGACAAGTTACTTCTGAGAGTTGAGCTCACACCCAGTGCCTCACAGTTCCACACTGCCTGCAGATTGAGTTTCGAACATCTTCACCATCGACGTTTGTCAGAGGCTTGTGAGATGCAAGTGGAATAATGTAAACCTGGAAGGTGTCTCCAGGTGCAGTAAAGTGGTATTCTTGGAAACTAATGACTTAGAATACTGCTATGTTATCACTGCCATAAGAACGCCGCCAGTTGATTGCTGGAAGAGATTGTGTGTAAAGCCTGTGGAAGTGACAGTCCTGTACTTAGACACATAACCTCACCTGTACCCATAACCTAACCCTAACCTGTACCCTAACCATAACACTTACCCAAACCTTAACCCCTTACCCCTAACCCGAACACGTACCCTAACTCAAAACCTACCCAGACTCTAACCAATACCCTAACAGTACCCCAACCGGAATGCTAACCCTAACCCGTACCCTAAGAAGTAACCTAAACGTAAACCTACCGAACCATTAACCCAAACCCCAACATGCCCCCATAACCTAACATGAACGCTTACCCTAACCTGTACACGTACCCTAACCCCAACCATACCCTAAACCGTAACCTAACCCATACCCATTCCCTAACCCTAAATCTAACTTTACCCGTACCATATCCTGTACCCTAACCCTTACACTAACCTGTACCCGAACCCTAACCCTAACCCAAACCCTAATTCGTACCCTAACACTAACCCTAACCCTAACACTAACCCTAAACCATACCCTAACCCTAACACTAACATTAACTCGTACCCTAAACCGTACCCTAAAACTAAATCATACCCTAACACTAACCCTGTACCCTAACCTATACCATAACCTTAACGCTAACCTAACATGTATCCTAACCCTAACCCTAACCCTTACCCGTACCCTAAACCTAACCCTAACCCTAACCATAATCCGTTCCGACCTTAACCCTAAACTTAACCCTAACCCTATCCCCAAACCTAATCCTAATCCATACCCTAACAGTAACCTGTTCCCACACAAAACCCTAACACTAACCCTAACCTGTACCCTAACCCTAACCTGTATCCTAACCCTAACCCTAACCCCCACCCGTTACAAATCATAACCCTAAACCTAGCTGTATCCCTTACCCTTATACTAACCCGTACCCTAACTGTACCCTAACCCTAACCCTAACACTATCCCATAGCTAACCCTAAACCATACACTAACCCTAACCTGTACCCTAAACCTAACCCTAACCCTAACACTAACCTAACCCGTACCATAACCCTAACCCTAACCCTAAGCCTAAACCATACCCTATTTCTAACCCTAAAATGTAACCTAACCCTAACCCTAAACCGTACCCTATCGCTAAACCGTACCCTAACCCTAAACCGTTCCCTACACCTAACCCATTCCCTAACCCTAAACCATTCCCTAACCCTACCCCGAACCCGAACCCTAACCCTAACCCGTACACTAACCCTAACCTGTACACTAAATCTAACCCTAACTGTAGCCTAACCCATACCATAAACCTAACCCTAACCCTAAGCCTAACCCGAACCCTAATCCTAACCCTAATCTGTAACCTAACTCTAACCCTAACCCGTTCCCTACCTTTAACCGTTCCCTAACACTAACCCTAACACTAATACGTACCCTATCCTAAACTGTAACCTCCACCTAACACTAACCCTAACCCTCAGCTAACCATAATCCGAACCCTAAACCTAACACTATCCTGTACCCTAACCCTAAACCTAACCCTAATGCGTACCCTAACCCTAACCCTAAAACTAACCCTAACACTAACACTATCCCATACCCCAACACTAACCCTAACCCTAAACCTAACCCTAACTGTAAACCTTACCCGTACCCTAAACGTAAACCTTACCCGTAACCTATCCCTCACCATAAACCCTAACCCTAACCCTAACACGTACCGTAACCCGATCCCGAACCCTATCCCTAACCCTAACCCTAACCCTAACACTTACCCGACACTAACCCTAACCCTCACCCGTACCGTAACCCTCACCCTAACCCTAACCCTAAACCTAACCGTAACCCTTATCCGAACCATAACCCAAACCATAACCCTAACCCTAACCCTAACCCTAAACGTAATCCTTACCCAAAACATAACCCGAAACCTAACCCGGACCCTAAACTGAACCCTAACACTACACCAAACCGTAACCCTTACCTGCACCCTAACCCTAACACTAACCCTAATCCTAACCATAACCATAACCCTTACCAGTACCCTAACCCTAACCCTTACCCAAACCCTAACCCTGAACCTAACCCTAAACCTAACCCTAACCCTAACCTGTAATGTAAACCTAACCCAAACCCTAACCTTAACACTAAGCCTAACACTAACCCTAACCCTTACCTGAAACCTAAACCTAACCCTAACCCTAACCCGTACCGTAACCCTAACAGTAACCCTAACCCTAACCGTAACCCTTACCCGTACCTTAACCCTAACCCTAACCCTAAACCTTACCCGTACCCGTACCCTAACCCTAACACTAAACCGAAACGTAACCCTTACCCTTAACCTAACCCTAACCCTAACCGTAACACTTACCCTACATTAACCCTCACGCTAAACTTAACCGTAACCCTAACCGGACCCTAAACATAACCCTAAACATAACCCTAACGCTAAACTCAACCCTTACCCCTAACCACCCTAACCATAACCATAACCCTAACTCTTAGCCAAACCCTAACCCTAACACTGACCCTAACCGTAATCCTCACCCGTACCCTAACAATAACCCTAACCCTAACCCTAAACCTTACCTGAACTGTAACCCTAAACCTAACCCTAACTCTAAACGGTACCCTAACCATAACCGTAACCCAAACCCTAAACCTTACCTGAACCCTAACCCTAACCCGTACCGTACCCCTAACCCTAACCCTAACCCATACTGTAAAGTTAACCCTAACGATAACCATAACCGAACCATTACCCTAACCCTAACCCTAACCCTAACCGTAACCTTTACCCGTATCCTAACCCTGAACCTAACATGAACCCTTACCCGAATCCTAACCCTAAGCCTAACACTAACCCGTACCATAACCCTAACCCTAACCCTAACACTAAACCTAACTGTAACCATTACCCGTCCCCTAACCCTAAACATAACCCTAACCCTAAACCTTACCCAAACCCTAACCCTAAACCTAACCCTAATCCGTACCGTAACCTAACACTAACCCTAACCCTTAACATAACCTTAACCGTATCCTAACCCTAACCCTAACCCTTACCGAATCCAAACCCTAACCCTAACCTAACCCTTAACCGAACCCTAATCCTAACCCTAACCCTGTTCATAACCCGTACTGTAAACCTAACCCTAAACCTAATTCTAAACGTAACACTAACCCTTACCCTAACCCTTTTCCCAACCCTAACCCTAAACCTTACCGAACCTATCCCTAAACCTAACCATAAACCTTACGAAAACCCTAACACTAACCCTAACCCTAACCCTAAACCTAACAGTAACCCGAACCGTAACACTTACCCTTACGCTAAACCTAACCCTAACCGTAACCCTTACCCGTAGCTTATACCTAACGCTAAGCATAACCCTTAACCGAACCCTAACCCTAACCCTAACTTTAACCCTAACCCTAATTCTAACCCTTACCCGAGCCAAACCCTAACCTTAACCGTAAACCTAACCCTATCCCTAACTCATACCATAACCCTAACAAAAATTCCTAACCCATACAATAACCCTAACCCTAACACTAACCCTATCACCTTAACCTAATCCTAACCCTAACCCTAACCCATACGGTAACCCTTACCCTAACCCTAACCCTAACGGTAACCATTACCCGTACCCTACCCCTAGCCCTTACCCTAACCCTAAACTTAACCCGAAACCTAACCCTAACCCTAACCCTAATCATAACCCGTACCGTAACCCTAAACTTAACCCTAAACCTAAACGTAAACCTTACCCATACCGTAACCCTAACCCTAACTTGTACCCTAACCCTAATTGTATCCCTAACCCTAACCGTAACTCTTACCCATACCCTAACCCTAACTCTAACCCTAACACATACCCAAACCGTAACCCAAAGCCTAACTAAACCTAACCCTAAAACTAACCCGAACTTTAACCCTAACCCTAATCCTAACCCTAACCCTAACCCTAACCCATACCGTAACCCTAACCCTAACCCTAACACTAACAATAAACCTAACCCTACCATGTACAGTAACCCTAACCCAAATCCCTAACCTGTACCATAAACCTAATCCTAAACCTAACCCTAAATCTAACCCTAAACCCTAACCATAACCCTAACCCTACCCTAAACCTAACCAGTACCGTAAGCCTAACACTAATGCTAACCCTAACTGTAACCCTTACCCGTACAATAACTCCTAACCCTAACCCTAACCATAACACTTAAACGTACACTAAACCTAACCTTAACTATAAACCTTAACCGTATCCTAACCCTTACCCTACCCTAACCGTAAACCTTACCCGTGCCCTAACCCCTAACCCTTACCCTAACCCTTACCCGTACACTAACCTAACCCTAACCCTAACCGTAAACCTTACTCTTACCCTAACCCTAACCCTAAACCTAACCATAAACTATACCCGTATACTAACCCTAACCGTAACCCTTACCTGTAGCCTAACCCTAATCTTAACCCTAAACCTACCCCTAACACATACCGTAACCGTAACACTAACCCTAACCTGTACCATAACCCTAACTCTATCCCTAACCCTAAACCATACCGTAAACCTATCCCTAACCGAAACCCTAACCCTAACAGTAACCCTTTCCCGTGCCAAAACCCTAAACCTAAACCTAACCCTAACTCTAAAATTAACCCTAACCGTAACCCTTACCCGTTCGTAACCCCAACCCTATCCCTAAACCAAACCTGAACCCTAACCCTAACCCGTACTATAACCGTAACCCTAACCTTAACCCTAAACGTACCCCTTACCCTTACAGTAACCCTAAACCTAACCCTAAACCTTGCCAGAACCCTAAACCTAACCTTAACAATAAACATGACCCTAACCGTAAGTAACCCTTACCGAAACCCTAACCCTAACCCTTTCCCGAACGCTCTCCCTAAACCTAACCCTAACACGTACCGTAAACCTTACCATAACCCTCACTCTAACCCTAACTTAACCGTAACCCGTACCCATACCCTAAACATAACCCTAACCCTAAACGTAACCCTTACCCGTACCCTATCCCTAACCCTCACCCTAACCCTAACCCATACCGTAACCCTAAACCTAACCCTAACCCTAAGCCTAACCGTAACCCTTACCCATGCCCTAAACCTATCCCAACCATCACCCTTTCCCGAACCTTAACCCTAACCCTAACCTATCCCAACCTGTACGGTAACCCTATCCCAAATCCCTAACCCGTATCATAACCCTAATCCTAACCCTAACCCTAACCCTAACGTACCCGTACCGTAACCCTAAACCTAACCTTAACTGTAACCTTAACACTTACCCGTACCCTAACCCTGAACCCTAACCCTAACCCTAACCCTACCCCTAACCCATACCGTAACCCTAACACTAACCCTAACCGTAACCGTAACCCTTACCGTTACCCTAACCCTAACCCAAACCCGTACCATAACCCTAACCCTAACCCTAACTCTAACCCTAAACCTAACCCTAAACGTAACCCTTACCTGTTCCCTAAACCTAACCCTAATCCTAAACCTAACCGTAACCCTAACCTTCACCCTTACCCGTTCCCTACCCCTACCCCTAAACCTAACCCTGACTCTAACCGGAACCATAACCCTAACCCTAACGTTATCCGTACCGTAACGCTATCTCTAAACCTAACCCTAACCGTAACCCTTCCCCGAACCCTAAACCTAACCCGAACCCTAACCCGTACCGTAACCCAAACAGTAACCCTAAACCTAAACGTAACACTTACCCGTACCCTAATCCTAACCCTAACCCTAACAGTAACCCTTACCCTACATTAACCCTCACCCGAAACCTAACCCTAACCCTAACCCGGACCCTAACCCTAACCCTAAACATAACTCTAACCCTAACCTCAACCCTTACCCTAACCACCCTAACCCTAACCATAACCCTAACCCTAACCCGAAACCCAAACCTAACATTAACCCTAACCGTAATCCTCAACCGTACCCTAACCATAACCCTTACCCTAACCCTAAACCTTGCCCAAAACCTAACCGTAAACCTAACCCTAAACCTAAACGGTACCCTAACCATAACCCTAACCCAAACCCTCAACGTTACCCGAACCCTAACCCTAACACGTACCGTACCACTATCCTTAACCCTAACCCGTACCGTAAACTTAACCCTAACCCTAACCATAACCGAACCCTTACTCTAACCCTTACTCTAACCCTAACCCTAACCCTAAACCTAACCCTAACACTAACCGTAACCTTTACCCGTATCCTAACCCTGAACCTAACACTAACCCTTACCCGAACCCTAACCCTAAGCCTAACACTCACCCGTACCGTAACCCTAACCCTAACCCTAAACCTATCCCTAACCATAACCCTTAGCCGTACCCTAACCCTAACCCTAAACGTAAATCTAACCCTAACCCTACCCGTAACCCTTACACGTAACCTAAACCTAAACCTAACCCTAACCCTTACCTGAACCCTAACGCTAACACTAACCCTAACCCTAACACTAACCCGTACCGTAATCCTAACGCGAACACTAACCCTACACCTAACCCTAACCTTACCCGAACCCTAACCCTAAACCTAACCTGTACTGTAAACCTAACCCTAAGCCTAACCATAACCATAAGCCTTCCCCTTACCCTAACCTTAACCCAAACCCTTGTCCTTACCCGTACCTAACCCTAAACCTAACCCTAGCCCTATCCCTAACACTAAATGTAACCCTTACCCGTACCCTAACCGTAACCCTAACCCTTAACTGAAACCTAACCCTATCCCTAACCGTAACCCGTACCGTAACCCTAACCATATCCCTAAACATAACCCTTACCCGTACCCTAACCTAAACCGTATCCTAACCCTAACCCGAACCGTGACACTTACCCGTATCCTTATTCTAACCCTAACTCTTACCCGAACCCTAAACCTAATCCTAACCCTATCCCTAAATGTAATCCTTACCCGTACCCTAACCCTTACCGTAAACGTAAATCTTACCCGTACACTAACCCTAACCCTAACCCTAACCATAAGCCTAACGCTTACCCGAACCCTAACCCATACCGTAACCCTAACCCTAACCCTAACACTAACAATAACCCTAACCCTACCATGTACAGTAACCCTAACCCAAATCCCTAACCTGTACCATAAACCTAATCCTAAACCTAACCCTAAATCTAACCCTAAACCCTAACCATAACCCTAACCCTACCCTAAACCTAACCAGTACCGTAAGCCTAACACTAATGCTAACCCTAACTGTAACCCTTACCCGTACAATAACTCCTAACCCTAACCCTAACCATAACACTTAAACGTACACTAAACCTAACCTTAACTATAAACCTTAACCGTATCCTAACCCTTACCCTACCCTAACCGTAAACCTTACCCGTGCCCTAACCCCTAACCCTTACCCTAACCCTTACCCGTACACTACCCCTAACCCTAACCCTAACCGTAAACCTTACTCTTACCCTAACCCTAACCCTAAACCTAACCATAAACTATACCCGTATACTAACCCTAACCGTAACCCTTACCTGTAGCCTAACCCTAATCTTAACCCTAAACCTACCCCTAACACATACCGTAACCGTAACACTAACCCTAACCTGTACCATAACCCTAACTCTATCCCTAACCCTAAACCATACCGTAAACCTATCCCTAACCGAAACCCTAACCCTAACAGTAACCCTTTCCCGTGCCAAAACCCTAAACCTAAACCTAACCCTAACTCTAAAATTAACCCTAACCGTAACCCTTACCCGTTCGTAACCCCAACCCTATCCCTAAACCAAACCTGAACCCTAACCCTAACCCGTACTATAACCGTAACCCTAACCTTAACCCTAAACGTACCCCTTACCCTTACAGTAACCCTAAACCTAACCCTAAACCTTGCCAGAACCCTAAACCTAACCTTAACAATAAACATGACCCTAACCGTAAGTAACCCTTACCGAAACCCTAACCCTAACCCTTTCCCGAACGCTCTCCCTAAACCTAACCCTAACACGTACCATAAACCTTACCATAACCCTCACTCTAACCCTAACTTAACCGTAACCCGTACCCATACCCTAAACATAACCCTAACCCTAAACGTAACCCTTACCCGTACCGTATCCCTAACCCTCACCCTAACCCTAACCCATACCGTAACCCTAAACCTAACCCTAACCCTAAGCCTAACCGTAACCCTTACCCATGCCCTAAACCTATCCCAACCCTCACCCTTTCCCGAACCTTAACCCTAACCCTAACCTATCCCAACCTGTACGGTAACCCTATCCCAAATCCCTAACCCGTATCATAACCCTAATCCTAACCCTAACCCTAACCCTAACGTACCCGTACCGTAACCCTAAACCTAACCTTAACTGTAACCTTAACACTTACCCGTACCCTAACCCTAAACCCTAACCCTAACCCTAACCCTACCCCTAACCCATACCGTAACCCTAACACTAACCCTAACCGTAACCGTAACCCTTACCGTTACCCTAACCCTAACCCAAACCCGTACCATAACCCTAACCCTAACCCTAACTCTAACCCTAAACCTAACCCTAAACGTAACCCTTACCTGTTCCCTAAACCTAACCCTAATCCTAAACCTAACCGTAACCCTAACCTTCACCCTTACCCGTTCCCTACCCCTACCCCTAAACCTAACCCTGACTCTAACCGGAACCATAACCCTAACCCTAACGTTATCCGTACCGTAACGCTATCTCTAAACCTAACCCTAACCGTAACCCTTCCCCGAACCCTAAACCTAACCCGAACCCTAACCCGTACCGTAACCCAAACAGTAACCCTAAACCTAAACGTAACACTTACCCGTACCCTAATCCTAACCCTAACCCTAACAGTAACCCTTACCCTACATTAACCCTCACCCGAAACCTAACCCTAACCCTAACCCGGACCCTAACCCTAACCCTAAACATAACTCTAACCCTAACCTCAACCCTTACCCTAACCACCCTAACCCTAACCATAACCCTAACCCTAACCCGAAACCCAAACCTAACATTAACCCTAACCGTAATCCTCAACCGTACCCTAACCATAACCCTTACCCTAACCCTAAACCTTACCCAAAACCTAACCGTAAACCTAACCCTAAACCTAAACGGTACCCTAACCATAACCCTAACCCAAACCCTAAACGTTACCCGAACCCTAACCCTAACACGTACCGTACCACTATCCTTAACCCTAACCCGTACCGTAAACTTAACCCTAACCCTAACCATAACCGAACCCTTACTCTAACCCTTACTCTAACCCTAACCCTAACCCTAAACCTAACCCTAACACTAACCGTAACCTTTACCCGTATCCTAACCCTGAACCTAACACTAACCCTTACCCGAACCCTAACCCTAAGCCTAACACTCACCCGTACCGTAACCCTAACCCTAACCCTAAACCTATCCCTAACCATAACCCTTAGCCGTACCCTAACCCTAACCCTAAACGTAAATCTAACCCTAACCCTACCCGTAACCCTTACACGTAACCTAAACCTAAACCTAACCCTAACCCTTACCTGAACCCTAACGCTAACACTAACCCTAACCCTAACACTAACCCGTACCGTAATCCTAACGCGAACACTAACCCTACACCTAACCCTAACCTTACCCGAACCCTAACCCTAAACCTAACCTGTACTGTAAACCTAACCCTAAGCCTAACCATAACCATAAGCCTTCCCCTTACCCTAACCTTAACCCAAACCCTTGTCCTTACCCGTACCCTAACCCTAAACCTAACCCTAGCCCTATCCCTAACACTAAATGTAACCCTTACCCGTACCCTAACCGTAACCCTAACCCTTAACTGAAACCTAACCCTATCCCTAACCGTAACCCGTACCGTAACCCTAACCATATCCCTAAACATAACCCTTACCCGTACCCTAACCTAAACCGTATCCTAACCCTAACCCGAACCGTGACACTTACCCGTATCCTTATTCTAACCCTAACTCTTACCCGAACCCTAAACCTAATCCTAACCCTATCCCTAAATGTAATCCTTACCCGTACCCTAACCCTTACCGTAAACGTAAATCTTACCCGTACACTAACCCTAACCCTAACCCTAACCATAAGCCTAACGCTTACCCGAACCCTAACCCTAACCCTAAAACTTACCCTAACCCTAAACCTAACCCTAAACTTAATCCTAACCCTAACCCTTACCCTTGCCCGATCCGTAAACCTAACCCAAACCCTTACCCTAACCCTATGCCTAAACGTAATTTTATCCATACCCTAACCCTAACCTAACCCTAACCCTAATTGTAACCCTTACGCGTACTGTAACCCTAACCGTAACCCTAACCCTCACCATAATCCTAAACCTAAACCTAACCCATTCCGTAACCCTAACCCTAACCCGAAACCTAACCGTAAACCCTACCTGTACCCTAACCTAACACTAACCCTAACCCTAACCCTTACCCGTACCCTAACCGTAGCCCTAATCCTAAACCTAACCCTAACCCTAACCCTTACCCGTACCCTAACACTAACCCTAAACCTACCCCTAACCCTTACCCAAACCCTATCCCTAACCCTAACCCTAACGCGTACCGTAACCATAACCCTAACCCTAACCCTAAGCCGTACCATAACCCTAACCCCATTTCTTACCCTAACCCTAACCATAATCCGTACCATAAACTGACACTAACCCTAACTCTAACACTAACCCTAACCGTAACCGTAACCCTTACCTGTACCCTAACCCTAATCCTAACCCTAACCCTAACCCGAACCCTGAACCTAACACTAACCCTAAACGCACCGTAACCCTAACACTAAGCCTAACCCTAACCCATACCGTAACCCTAACCCAAAACCTAACCGTAACCCTAAACGTAACCCTTACCCGTACCCTAACCGTAACCGTAACCCTAAACCAAACCCTAACCCTAACACTGTCCCTAACCGTAACCCTTACCCGTATCCTAACCCTAACTCTAAACCTAACCCTACACCTAACCCTATCCGAACTCTATCCCTAAACCTAACACTAACCAGTACCGTAACCCTAAACCTAACCCTAACCGTAACCTTTACCCATTACCTAACCCTAACCCTAACCGTAACCCTTACCCGTAACCTAACCCTAACCCTAACTCTAAACCGAACCCTAACCGTAACCCTTACCCGTACCCTAACCCTAACCCTATCCCTTTCCCGTACTCTAACCCTAACACTAACCTTAATCCTAACCCTAATTCTAACCCTTACCTGAGACCTAACCCTAACTTTAACCCTAACCCTAACCCGTACCGTAACCCTAACCCAAATCCCTAACCCTATCCCCAACCCTAACCCTAACAGTAAACCTAACCCCTAACCCTAATCCTAACCCTAACCGTAACCCATACCGTAAACCTTACCATAATCCTAAACGTAACCGTAACACTTACCCGTACACTAACCCCTAACCGTAACGCTAATGCTAACCCTAACCCGTACCGTAACCCTATCACTAAACCTAACCCTAACAGTAACCCTTACCCATACCCTAACCCTATCCCTAACCCGTACCATAACCCTAACCCTAACATAACCCTAAACCTAACCCTAACCGTAACCCTTACCTGTTCCCTAACCCAAACCTAACCTTATAACTAACCGTAACCCTAACCGTAACCCTTACCTGTACCCTACCCCTAGCCCTTACCCTAACCCTAACCTTAACCCGAACCCTAACCCTAACCCTAATCATAACGCGTACTGTACCCTAACCTTAACCCTAAACCTAAACGTAAACCTTACCAATACCGTAACCCTAACCCTAACCCTAACTTGAACCCTAACGCTAATCGTAACCCTAACCCTAACCATAACTCTTACCCATACCCTAACCCTAACCCTAACCCTAACACATACCCAAACCATAACCCAAATCCTAACTAAACCTAACCCTAAAACTTACACGAACGTTAACCCTAACCCTAATCCTAATCCTAACTGTAATCCTAACCCATACGGTAACCCTAACCCTAACCCTCACCCTTACCCTAACACTAACACTAACCCTAACCCTACCACGTACAGTAACCCTAAACCAAATCCCTATCCTGTTCCGTAAGCTTATTCCTAACCCTAACCCTAAATCTAAACCTAACGTCTAACCCTAACTCTAACACTAACCCTAACCTAACCCTAACCAGTACCATAAGCCTAACACTAACCCTAACCCTAACTGTAACCCTTACCCATGCCCTAGCCCCTAACCCTAACCCTAACCATAAAACTTACCAGTACACTAAACCTAACCCTAACCATAAACCTTAACCGTATCCTAACCTTAACCCTAACCGTAACCCTAACCGTAAACTTTACCCGACCCTAATCCCCTAACCCTAACCCTAACCCTAACCCTAACCCTAACCCGAACCCGAACCCTAACCCTAACCCTAACCTAAGCCTTACCGTAACCCTAAACCTATCCCTAACCCTAAACCTAAAACTAACCCTAACCTGTACCGTATGATCCCTAACCCTAACCCTAACACTAACCCAAACCTAACCGTAACCCTTCCCTGTACCCTAAGCGTAATCCTAACCCTAACCCTGACCCTTACCGGAACCCTGACCCTAACACTAACCCCAACCCGTACCGTAACCCTAACACTGAACCTAACCCCAAACCATACCGTAACCGTAACCCTAACCCAAACCCTAACCCTATTCCTAAACATAATCCTTACCCATACCCTAACCGTATACCTAACCCGAACCCTAATCCGTGCCGTAACCCTAACACTAACCCTAACCGCAACCCTTACCCATACCCTAACCCTAAACCTAACCGTAAACCTTACCCGGACCCTAACCATAACCCTAACGCTAGCCCTAACCTTACCCTAACCGTAACCCTTTCCCAATCCCTAACCCTAAACCGAACACTAAACCTGTCACCGTAACTCTTACCCATGCACTAACCACTAACCCTAACCCGAAACCTAACAGTAACCAGTACCGTAACCCTAAATCTAACCCTAACCGTAACCCTTGCCCATTACCTAACCCTAACACTAACCATAACCCTTACCCGTAACCTAACCCTAACTCAAAACCAAACCCTAACCGTAACCCTTAGCCGTACCCTAACCCTAACCCTAACCCTAACCCTATCCCTTACCCATACTCTAAACCTAACACTAAGTTACCCTAACCCTAATTCTAGCCCTTACCTGAAACCTAACCCTAACTTTAACCCTAACCCTAACCCGTACCGTGACCCTAACCCAAATCCCTATCCTGTACCATAACACTAACCCTAACAGTAAACCTAACCCCTAACCCTAATACTAACCCTAACCCTAACCCATACCGTAACCCTTACCCTAACCCTGAATATAACCGTAACTCTTACCCGTACACTAACCCCTAACCCTAACCCTAACCTAACCCTAACCCGTACCGTAACCCTATCCCTAACATAAAACTAAACCTAAACCTAACCGTCACCCTTACCCGTTCCCTAACCCAAACCTAACCTTAAAACTAACCGTAACCCTAACCGTAACCCTTACCCGTACCCTACCCCTAGCCCTTACCCTAACCCTAAACTTAACCCGAAACCTAACCCTAACCCTAACCCTAATCATAACCCGTACCGTAACCCTAAACTTAACCCTAAACCTAAACGTAAACCTTACCCATACCGTAACCCTAACCCTAACTTGTACCCTAACCCTAATTGTATCCCTAACCCTAACCGTAACTCTTACCCATACCCTAACCCTAACTCTAACCCTAACACATACCCAAACCGTAACCCAAAGCCTAACTAAACCTAACCCTAAAACTAACCCGAACTTTAACCCTATCCCTAATCCTAACCCTAACCCTAACCCTAACCCATACCGTAACCCTAACCCTAACCCTAACCCTAACACTAACAATAACCCTAACCCTACCATGTACAGTAACCCTAACCCAAATCCCTAACCTGTACCATAAACCTAATCCTAAACCTAACCCTAAATCTAACCCTAAACCCTAACCATAACCCTAACCCTACCCTAAACCTAACCAGTACTGTAAGCCTAACACTAATGCTAACCCTAACTGTAACCCTTACCCGTACAATAACTCCTAACCCTAACCCTAACCATAACACTTAAACGTACACTAAACCTAACCTTAACTATAAACCTTAACCGTATCCTAACCCTTACCCTACCCTAACCGTAAACCTTACCCGTGCCCTAACCCCTAACCCTTACCCTAACCCTTACCCGTACACTACCCCTAACCCTAACCCTAACCGTAAACCTTACTCTTACCCTAAACCTAACCATAAACTATACCCGTATACTAACCCTAACCGTAACCCTTACCTGTAGCCTAACCCTAATCTTAACCCTAAACCTACCCCTAACACATACCGTAACCGTAACACTAACCCTAACCTGTACCATAACCCTAACTCTATCCCTAACCCTAAACCATACCGTAAACCTATCCCTAACCGAAACCCTAACCCTAACAGTAACCCTTTCCCGTGCCAAAACCCTAAACCTAAACCTAACCCTAACTCTAAAATTAACCCTAACCGTAACCCTTACCCGTTCGTAACCCCAACCCTATCCCTAAACCTAACCTGAACCCTAACCCTAACCCGTACTATAACCGTAACCCTAACCTTAACCCTAAACGTACCCCTTACCCTTACAGTAACCCTAAACCTAACCCTAAACCTTGCCAGAACCCTAAACCTAACCTTAACAATAAACATGACCCTAACCGTAAGTAACCCTTACCGAAACCCTAACCCTAACCCTTTCCCGAACGCTCTCCCTAAACCTAACCCTAACACGTACCGTAAACCTTACCATAACCCTCACTCTAACCCTAACTTAACCGTAACCCGTACCCATACCCTAAACATAACCCTAACCCTAAACGTAACCCTTACCCGTACCCTATCCCTAACCCTCACCCTAACCCTAACCCATACCGTAACCCTAAACCTAACCCTAACCCTAAGCCTAACCGTAACCCTTACCCATGCCCTAAACCTATCCCAACCCTCACCCTTTCCCGAACCTTAACGCTAACCCTAACCTATCCCAACCTGTACGGTAACCCTATCCCAAATCCCTAACCCGTATCATAACCCTAATCCTAACCCTAACCCTAACCCTAACGTACCCGTACCGTAACCCTAAACCTAACCTTAACTGTAACCTTAACACTTACCCGTACCCTAACCCTAAACCCTAACCCTAACCCTAACCCTACCCCTAACCCATACCGTAACCCTAACACTAACCCTACCGTAACCGTAACCCTTACCGTTACCCTAACCCTAACCCAAACCCGTACCATAACCCTAACCCTAACCCTAACTCTAACCCTAAACCTAACCCTAAACGTAACCCTTACCTGTTCCCTAAACCTAACCCTAATCCTAAACCTAACCGTAACCCTAACCTTCACCCTTACCTGTTCCCTACCCCTACCCCTAAACCTAACCCTGACTCTAACCGGAACCATAACCCTAACCCTAACGTTATCCGTACCGTAACGCTATCTCTAAACCTAACCCTAACCGTAACCCTTCCCCGAACCCTAAACCTAACCCGAACCCTAACCCGTACCGTAACCCAAACAGTAACCCTAAACCTAAACGTAACACTTACCCGTACCCTAATCCTAACCCTAACCCTAACAGTAACCCTTACCCTACATTAACCCTCACCCGAAACCTAACCCTAACCCTAACCCGGACCCTAACCCTAACCCTAAACATAACCCTAACCCTAACCTCAACCCTTACCCTAACCACCCTAACCCTAACCATAACCCTAACCCTAACCCGAAACCCAAACCTAACATTAACCCTAACCGTAATCCTCAAC
Organism: Otocyon megalotis megalotis; assembly: GCA_017311455.1. Lineage (NCBI taxonomy): Eukaryota > Metazoa > Chordata > Mammalia > Carnivora > Canidae > Otocyon > Otocyon megalotis. Next base: position 2,507 of record JAEUCK010008398.1, on the reverse strand, counting down.
CGTACCATGTTGACCTTCATGGGTTTACAGCCTCTGTCTCTAAACAAAGTATGGAAACAGTAGAGCTTTTATTTTGCGTTTGTTTTTGTTTTGTTTTGTTTTGTTTGTTTTGTTCCCCACCCCCACCCCAGCCCCACTAAATAGAAATGAGGGTTCTTAGTCTGTTTCTGGCGATCTGTTAATTTATTAGGGTAGTTGTCTTCCGTTGGCTTTCCGGTAGGCATAGTAAATTAAGTTGAAGAGCACCTCCGTATGCTGCAACTTGATTACATCTTTTTTTCTAGCTATTTTGCATTTTTTCTTTTACCATGTTTCAGTTTCTGCATGTAGAATTAAATAAGACACAAAACTTGTAAAGTTGTAACATTTCACATGGAAATGCTGCCCGATCTTCACCAGCTTCAGAAATCTGACCTTTGCCGATGCTGCAATAAAGTGTTGTAATTTAAAAAAAAAAAAAAAAAAACCCTTACCCTAACCCTAAACCTTACCCAAAACCTAACCGTAAACCTAACCCTAAACCTAAACGGTACCCTAACCATAACCCTAACCCAAACCCTAAACGTTACACGAACCCTAACCCTAACACGTACCGTACCACTATCCTTAACCCTAACCCGTACCGTAAACTTAACCCTAACCCTAACCATAACCGAACCCTTACTCTAACCCTTACTCTAACCCTAACCCTAACCCTAAACCTAACCCTAACACTAACCGTAACCTTTACCCGTATCCTAACCCTGAACCTAACACTAACCCTTACCCGAACCCTAACCCTAAGCCTAACACTCACCCGTACCGTAACCCTAACCCTAACCCTAAACCTATCCCTAACCATAACCCTTAGCCGTACCCTAACCCTAACCCTAAACATAAATCTAACCCTAACCCTACCCGTAACCCTTACACGTAACCTAAACCTAAACCTAACCCTAACCCTTACCTGAACCCTAACGCTAACACTAACCCTAACCCTAACACTAACCCGTACCGTAATCCTAACGCGAACACTAACCCTACACCTAACCCTAACCTTACCCGAACCCTAACCCTAAACCTAACCTGTACTGTAAACCTAACCCTAAGCCTAACCATAACCATAAGCCTTCCCCTTACCCTAACCTTAACCCAAACCCTTGTCCTTACCCGTACCCTAACCCTAAACCTAACCCTAGCCCTATCCCTAACACTAAATGTAACCCTTACCCGTACCCTAACCGTAACCCTAACCCTTAACTGAAACCTAACCCTATCCCTAACCGTAACCCGTACCGTAACCCTAACCATATCCCTAAACATAACCCTTACCCGTACCCTAACCTAAACCGTATCCTAACCCTAACCCGAACCGTGACACTTACCCGTATCCTTATTCTAACCCTAACTCTTACCCGAACCCTAAACCTAATCCTAACCCTATCCCTAAATGTAATCCTTACCCGTACCCTAACCCTTACCGTAAACGTAAATCTTACCCGTACACTAACCCTAACCCTAACCCTAACCATAAGCCTAACGCTTACCCGAACCCTAACCCATACCGTAACCCTAACCCTAACCCTAACACTAACAATAACCCTAACCCTACCATGTACAGTAACCCTAACCCAAATCCCTAACCTGTACCATAAACCTAATCCTAAACCTAACCCTAAATCTAACCCTAAACCCTAACCATAACCCTAACCCTACCCTAAACCTAACCAGTACCGTAAGCCTAACACTAATGCTAACCCTAACTGTAACCCTTACCCGTACAATAACTCCTAACCCTAACCCTAACCATAACACTTAAACGTACACTAAACCTAACCTTAACTATAAACCTTAACCGTATCCTAACCCTTACCCTACCCTAACCGTAAACCTTACCCGTGCCCTAACCCCTAACCCTTACCCTAACCCTTACCCGTACACTACCCCTAACCCTAACCCTAACCGTAAACCTTACTCTTACCCTAACCCTAACCCTAAACCTAACCATAAACTATACCCGTATACTAACCCTAACCGTAACCCTTACCTGTAGCCTAACCCTAATCTTAACCCTAAACCTACCCCTAACACATACCGTAACCGTAACACTAACCCTAACCTGTACCATAACCCTAACTCTATCCCTAACCCTAAACCATACCGTAAACCTATCCCTAACCGAAACCCTAACCCTAACAGTAACCCTTTCCCGTGCCAAAACCCTAAACCTAAACCTAACCCTAACTCTAAAATTAACCCTAACCGTAACCCTTACCCGTTCGTAACCCCAACCCTATCCCTAAACCTAACCTGAACCCTAACCCTAACCCGTACTATAACCGTAACCCTAACCTTAACCCTAAACGTACCCCTTACCCTTACAGTAACCCTAAACCTAACCCTAAACCTTGCCAGAACCCTAAACCTAACCTTAACAATAAACATGACCCTAACCGTAAGTAACCCTTACCGAAACCCTAACCCTAACCCTTTCCCGAACGCTCTCCCTAAACCTAACCCTAACACGT
>JAEUCK010008397.1:0-30144 GCA_017311455.1 Otocyon megalotis megalotis | reverse complement strand
GTCAATCCCATTTACAATTGCACCCAAAAGCATAAGATACCTAGGAATAAGCCTAACCAAAGAGGTAAAGGATGTATACCCTAAAAACTATAGAACACTTCTGAAAGAAATTGAGGAAGACACAAAGAGATGGAAAAATATTCCATGCTCATGGATTGGCAGAATTAATATTGTGAAAATGTCAATGTTACCCAGGGCAATTTACATGTTTAATGCAATCCCTATCAAAATACCATGGACTTGGGGGATCCCTGGGTGGCGCAGCGGTTTGGCACCTGCCTTTGGCCCAGGGCGCGATCCTGGAGACCCGGGATCGAATCCCACATCGGGCTCCCGGTGCATGGAGCCTGCTTCTCCCTCTGCCTGTGTCTCTGCCTCTCTCTCTCTCTCTCTCTCTGGGACTATCATAAATGAATAAAAAAAATTAAAATAAAAATACCACGGACTTTCTTCAGAGAGTTAGAACAAATTATTTTAAGATTTGTGTGGAATCAGAAAAGACCCTGAATAGCCAGGGGAATTTTAAAAAAGAAAACCATATCTGGGGGCATCACAATGCCGGATTTTAGGTTGTACTACAAAGCTGTGGTCATCAAGACAGTGTGGTACTGGCACAAAAACAGACACATAGATCAATGGAACAGAATAGAGAATCCAGAAATGGACCCTCAACTTTATGGTCAACTAATATTCGATAAAGGAGGAAAGACTATCCAGTGGAAGAAAGACAGTCTCTTCAATAAATGGTGCTGGGAAAATTGGACATCCACATGCAGAAGAATGAAACTAGACCACTCTCTTGCACCATACACAAAGATAAACTCAAAATGGATGAAAGATATAAATGTGAGACAGATTCCATCAAAATCCTAGAGGAGAACACAGGCAACACCCTTTTTGAACTCGGCCACAGTAACTTCTTGCAAGATACATCCACAAAGGCAAAGGAAACAAAAGCAAAAATGAACTATTGGGACTTCATCAAGACAAGAAATTTTGCACAGCAAAGGATACAGTCAACAAAACTAAAAGACAACCTACAGAATGGGAGAAGATATTTGCAAATGCTGTATCAGATAAAGGGCTAGTTTCCAAGATCTATAAAGAACTTATTAAACTCAACAGCAAAGAAACAAACAATCCAATCATGACATGGGCAAAGACATGAAGAGAAATCTCACAGAGGAAGACATAGACATGGCCAACAAGCACATGAGAAAATGCTCCGCATCATTGGCCATCAGGGAAATACAAATCAAAACCACAATGAGATGCCACCTCACACCAGTGAGAATGGGGAAAATTAACAAGGCAGGAAACCACAAATGTTGGAGAGGATGTTGAGAAAAGGGAACCCTCTTGCACTGTTGGTGGGAATGTGAACTGGTGCAGCCACTCTGGAAAACTGTGTGGAGGTTCCTCAAAGAGTTAAAAATAGACCTGCCCTACGACCCAGCAATTGCACTGTTGGGGATTTACCCCAAAGATACAGAAGCAATGAAACGCCGGGACACCTGCACCCCGATGTTTCTAGCAGCAATATCCACAATAGCCAAACTGTGGAAAGAGCCTCGGTGTCCATCGAAAGATGAATGGATAAAGAAGATGTGGTTTATGTATACAATGGAATATTCCTCAGCCATTAGAAGCGACAAATACCCACCATTTGCTTCAACGTGGATGGAACTGGAGGGTATTATGCTGAGTGAAGTAAGTCAATCGGAGAAGGACAAACAGTGTATGTTCTCATTCATTTGGGGAATATAAATAATAGTGAAAGTGAATATAAGGGAAGGGAGAAGAAATGTGTGGGAAATATCAGAAAGGGAGACAGAACACAAAGACTCCCAACTCTGGGAAACGAACTCGGGGTGGTGGAAGGGGAGGAGGTCAGGGGGTGGGGGTGAATGAGTGACGGGCACTGAGGGGGGCACTTGACGGGATGAGCACTGGGTGTTATTCTGTATGTTGGCAAATTGAACACCAATAAAAAAAAATTTATTATTTAAAAAATAAAATAAAATAAAAAAGAATGCTCTCACATATTAAAAAAAGAAAATTAGGGATCCCTGGGTGGCGCAGCAGTTTGGCGCCTGCCTTTGGCCCAGGGCGCGATCCTGGAGACCCGGGATCGAATCCCACATCGGGCTCCTGGCGCATGGAGCCTGCTTCTCCCTCTGCCTGTGTCTCCGCCTCTCTTTCTCTCTGTGTGACTATCATAAATACATAAAAAAAAATGAAAATTATTTGATTATATATATGTTTTTTTTAATTAATTTTTTATTAGTGTTCAATTTACCAACATACATAATAACACCCGGTGCTCATCCCGTCAAGTGTCCCCCTCAGTGCCCGTCACCACTCACCCCCACCCCCCGCCCTCCTCCCCTTCCACCACCCCTAGTTCTTTTCCCAGAGTTAGGAGTCTTTATGTTCTGTCTCCCTTTCTGATATTTCCCACACATTTCTTCTCCCTTCCCTTATATTCCCTTTCACTATTATTTATATTCCCCAAATGAATGAGAACATACAATGTTTGTCCTTCTCCGATTGACTTACTTCACTCAGCATAATACCCTCCAGTTCCATCCACGTTGAAGCAAATGGTGGGTATTTGTCGTTTCTAATGGCTGAGGAATATTCCATTGTATACATAAACCACATCTTCTTTATCCATTCATCTTTCGATGGACACCGAGGCTCCTTCCACAGTTTGGCTATTGTGGACATTGCTGCTAGAAACATCGGGGTGCAGGTGTCCCGGCGTTTCATTGCATCTGTATCTCTGGGGTAAATCCCCAACAGTGCAATTGCTGGGTCGTAGGGCAGGTCTATTTTATATGTAAATCTATTTCTAGATCCTACATTTTAATCTATTCATCTATTACTTTACTAATACTATACTATCTTTACTACTGTAGCTTTATAACATAGCTTGAAGTCAGGTACTTCTAACTTTGTAAAAATATCTTTTTTCTTTTTTTGCTATTCTAAGTCTTTTGTATTTCCAAAAACATTTTAAAATCAGCTTGTCTATATTCTTTAAAATTCCATAGGGAATTTAGGTAATTTGTGATTATATTGACTATCTACATACACACAAAATTTAGAGGAGAATAAACATTTTAACAATATTGAGCCTTCCAATAAATAAATACAGCATTCCTTTCTACTTACTTAGGTTTTTTAACATTTCTCTCAGCACTGTAGTTTTCAGGGAAGCAAGATTGTGCACCTTGTTTAAAATTAATCCTTTAATATTTTGTCGTTTCAGTGCTATTATAAATGGTATTTAAATATTTTTAGGGGGGATCCCTGGGTGGCGCAGTGGTTTGGCACCTGCCTTTGGCCCAGGGCGCGATCCTTGAGACCCGGGATCGAATCCCATGTCGGGACTCCCGGTCCATGGAGCCTGCTTTTCCCTCTGCCTGTGTCTCTGCCTCTCTCTCTCTCTCTGTGTGTGTGACTATCATAAATAAATAAAGAAAAGTTTTAAAAAAATAAATATTTTTAGGGATGCTTGGGTGGCTGAGTAGTTGAGTGCCTTTGGCTCAGGGTGTGATCCTGGAGTCCAGGATCCAGTCCCACACTGGGCTGCCTGCAGGGAGCCTGCTTCTCCTTCTGCCTATGTCTCTGCCCCTCTCTCTCTGTCTCTCATGAATAAATAAAATCCTTAAAAAATAAATAAAAATAAATAAATATTTTAAATTTCCAATTATTCAAGGTCTAAAATATTTGAAAGGAAGAACTGGGAGGGCTGAGAACTGTTGTGTCCAGGAGTTGGGAGTGGGAGGCAACTGGAAATAGAGGATCAAATATAAGCCTTTATGTCCTGGGGGTCACAAAAATCTTCTGTTGAATTCTGAAAGAATTTGGCTTAGGAGAAAAAAAAATTTCTTTTTGAAATTACTTCCCTTCATCTCTTTTTGTGCTGTATAAATTCTTAGCAGTAGCTTTGATCCTCTTGTAATAATTGAGATGATCAATTCATCCTATAGAAAATAATGATTGGACTTAAAAATGCTACAAGACATTCAAAATGGAGAAAATATTTAGATGTGATTCAATTAAGAATGGTTTCTGTATGGCAGACTGAACGGACTTGCTTGTTCCATTCACCCACAATGTAAGTTTCACTACCTGTATTAAGTATATTTATAATGCTCAGAGGCTTAGCCTAAGGACAGAAAATTACTAACAAGCCAGACTCCGACAGATGCTATGTCCTATTTTGAGTATGTATTTGTGCTATTACCTAATACTCCCAGTGATTTAGTGCATCTTACAGAAGAAATTTTTATTTCAGGAATCAGCACCATCTTCATTATAAACAACTAGCGCTGCATGAAATGCTTTGGCAGGCAGAAATAAGCATAGAGATTTTTATGTTCCTGAGTGTGATGAGTAATTTTTGCTAAATATAAATTTCCATGTTAAATCAATATGCTGAGTTTCCAAGTATGGAGAACATGTATCCTATTAATTGATCATGAGATTATACATTTTCCCCAAAAATTCTGATCATCTTTTTTGAGAACTCTGCTCTCTACAATTTGAATGACCTTTCACCATATTCATTTTCTTTGGACAATGATATAAGACAGCAATTTATTCTACTCTCTAAATATGGGTAAAAAAAAAAACCCAGCAGGGAATATAGAGTTAACAGAAAAGCTGTAAGACACACACACAAAAAAAGGTTTATAATAAGGCAAATAGATTTAGAGGAAGAATTTTTAAAAGGTATAAAAATACAAAAGGATGAGGAAAATAAGGTAAGATATTTTCTAAGTGAAATTTGCAGATTCTAAAATTCCACCAAACATGGCCATTGTGGTTGAGCAAATATCTTTATAAAGCATATACTTATGTTATAATCCACACTCTGCCTTCTCTACTGAATTAGTTCTGACTGGCTGAACAAAAGGATCACATCAGAACTTTTTTTAAAAAAGATTTTATTGGGGATCCCTGGGTGGCTCAGTGGTTTAGTGCCTGCCTTTGGCCCGGGCGGTGATCCCGGAGTCTCGGGATCGAGTCCCACGTCAGGCTCCCTGTGTGGAGCCTGCTTCTCCCTCTGCCTGTGTCTCTGCCTCTCTCTCTCTCTCTCTCTCTCTCTGTGTCTCTCATAAATAAATAAGTAAATAAATAAATAAAAATAAATAAATAAATGAAATCTTTAAAAAATATATTTTATTTATTTTGAGAGAGAGCACAGGAGTAGGGGGATGGCACAGGGAGAAGGAGAAAGAATCTCAAGCAGACTCCACGCTGAGCACAGAGCCTGATTTCAAAACCCTGAGATTATGACCTGAGCCAAAATCAAGAGTTGGACACTTAAGAACCATATATGTAAAACTATTGTCGTTAGTTATAGAGGCAGCTACTGAAAGACCTAAATACTGGAACAGTCAAAAGTGAGTTCTTCTAGAGTATGATTCCACAGGTGCAAGTAGTATAGGACATGTGATTTAACTTTTTCACTTTCTAGCCCTCTATGTAGCTTGATTTTTATAAACATGTGCACATGATAGATTTTTAAATAATTTTTAAAACGAAAAATAAAGTTCACCAGGTGACAGTGAAGAAGAGGGAGACTTGGGAAAGACTGCTCTAAAATGCAGTTTTAGAGGAGTGAATAGGTCAGAATGACACAAAGATTTTGCCCATAGCAAACTCACTGCTAATTCACAAGCGTACTCTCCCTCAACATTGATATTTAGATATGATGACCAGTATATATATATATTCCAATTGTTTAAATATTGAAATATTTTTCTGCCAATTGACAATATATCCTACCCCTTGACATCTAGGACCCTCTGAATCTATCCACTTTTCAAAACCTAAAAAGTTAATGCCATACCAAATATAGCAAAGGGTCTCCAGGACACTGCCCAAGACCGCTGGCTGATGTCCATTTGGACTGGTCTGTGTCTTTGGATGCTCAAAAATATGACTTTGCTTCCCTCTTATCCCTGCAAGCTGATGGTTAACTCAACAATATATGCTAAGTCAGACTGATTTTTTTCATTCTCAAAAAAAACATCAGAGAAGTCTGCATACATTTAAAGCTGAAGGTTACAGTTTTACATTCTGGAGGCACACAACCAAAGGAAGAAATAAATGAACACATTAATGAATTATTTAATGAACAACATGAAAAAAACTTTCTGAGCTGGGGAAACCACATTTTCTTTGAAATATTGGTATCCAAAAGTACAACAAAAAGCAAAACAATGGTGGAGCCAGTTGTCTTGATTGTGTTCATAAAAGACTGAATTTTTTTTTGTCTGTGAAGCACAGTGCCAAGGTCTATATAACAAATTGCTACTGTTTAAATCTTCAGAGTCCTGCCAAGGAGAGCCTCAGCAGTCTTCTACGGTGCACAGCAAGGCTGATTGCCAAATAGTCAGACAGAGTGTCCCAGGGGGATTTAGACATATATGCAGGCCCCCAGCCCAGCCTGCCAACTTGACTTCCCACCCCTACTCTATTGATGATGACTGAGAGCCTTGATTTTTACAGGCTTTTATTTGGCCCAGTAAAGTTAAGTTATAGAAAGACTAGTCGGCCCATGCCACCCCTGAAATGTTTTCCTTTTTAGTCACAAGGCAATTACCAAAAAGAGTTTATTCAGGGAGTTGAAGATACTTTGGAAGTATTAGTTATTACCTTGTAGCTAGTAGCTAGTATTAATTACTACCTAGTTACTTTGGAAGTATTCCAATATAGCATTAATGGCTCTAGGGCGCATCAGGTAACTGTAAGCAGTTCTATCTTAATTTCTTTGTCTACTAATGTTCATTTGTCATACCCTGTTGCTGTAAATTATATGTTTGTGAGGTTTCACCAACTAAGCTGTTAGCTCCTTAAGAGCTAAGAAAATGTCTTATATTTTTATATCCATTGCAAGTAATATAGGTGTCTGGCACATAGAAGTTGTTCAACTAAAGTTTCTGGAATTGAATAGAATGGAATGGATGAAACACAAATGAAAAGGAAGAGATAGAAAGGAATGATATCTAGAAAATTATTCAAATTTAGAAAATTTAATTAACCTTTTTCTTCTTGATTCTCTTAGTAGGGTAATATCTATCATCTCTGTATTTTAACATTTCATTTTTTAAGTTATATTTTCATTTTTATTTTTAGGGAGATAGAGAGAGCAGGCACACGGAGGGCAGAGAGGGGTGGAGGAAGAGGGAGAAAGAGAATCTTGAGCAGCTCCGATGGGAGCTCATTTCACGACCCTGAGATCGTAACCTGAGCCAAAATCAAGAGTTAGATGCTTTACTGACTGAGCCACCCAGATGCCCCTGGGGAAATATCTGTCATCTCTATCTCAAAGACAAAAATATAATTTTATGGAAAGTATCTTTTGAAAGACACTTATAATCTTTTAGATAAAAAAAGAAATGGTAAACAGAATGGCCTCCATAAGATGCCCATGTCTTAATCCCTGGAATTTGTGAATAAATTACAAGGCAAAAGGACTTCACAGATATGATTAAGGTTATACGCATGTGATAAAGTTACAGATTATCTCTTTTGATTTAATCTAATCACATGAGCCCTTAAAAGCAAAGAACTTTATTTGGCTGAATCAGAGAGATTCCAAGTATCAGAGGGACTGGACCAACCATTGCTGAAAGAGCCCACATGGAAAACATAATGAAGGAATGTAGGTAGCCTCTAGGAGCAAAAATCAGCCCAATCTGACAGTCACAAAAAAACAGCAATCAGCCCTAAAAACATGAGTTTAGAAGTGGTTTCTTCCGCAGAGCCTTCAGTAAGGAACACAGCCCTGTTGACAACTTGGTTTTAGCCCAGTGAGATGTGTCAGACTTTATGACACAAAAAACTATGAGATAATGAATAGGTCTTGTTTTCAACTGCTAAAATTCTGGCAGTTTGTTATAACAGCAATAAAAACTTGATACAATGCAATAACTGTATAATTCTCATATTTCTTTTTTTTTAATTCTCATATTTCTAAATAATTCGGGACTTAAAAGTTTAATTGCTCTTAATTTCACATAATTAGTGAAATAAGTGAATTGCCATATTTTGGCCTCTTGTTTTGTTCAGAAAGGTATACAATTTATTAATACATTCATTCATTCAGTAAATATTTATTGAGAGTCTGTATGTCAGATATGAGGAATGATCTGTGAATTATGATAACAACACAGCTTATACTAATGACTTTAGGTGGAGAACCTAAATTCTAGTAGGTTTCCTAACTTCTGTCCTTATAATCTATTCTCAACACAGCACTATTTTTTTAGAACGTAAATAAATTCAAGTTACTTCTCTGGTCAAAACCTTCCTGTGGCTCCCCATTTCACTTAAAGAAAAAGCCAAAGCCTTAAATGGCCAATAAGTACCTTCATAAGATTTTTCTCTCATCTCTTCTCCCTTGACTGTCCTCTTGTTCATTTGGCTTCAGCCACAATGGCCCCCTAGCTTTTGCCTGAGCATGAGACGTGCTCTTGCCTTGGTATTGGTTGTTCTCTCTAACTGAAATGTTATTCTCCCAAGTATCTACTTATATAATTCCCTTACCTCTGTCTTTGTTCAAGTGTCATCTTCCCAACAAGGCCTCCTTTGACTATTCTATCAAATACTGAATGAGATATGTTCCCATCCCTGCACAAGCCCTCCCTTTATACTCCTCTAATTTTTTTATATGGCATTTATCATTTTCTACCGTATTTTATAAATTGGTTATTCTTATGTTTATTGTTTATCCCTTACCTCAACCCTCCAGCATGTAAGCCCTGGGAAGACAAAACTGTCTGTGTTGGCACTGATATATCCCAAGTATCTCTGGTAGAGCCTGCCACATCTAGTAGGCATATAATAAATACTGGTTGAATGAATGAAATGTATGTTTTAAGTTAGTTGGGTTTGTTTAATGAAGTTCGTACTTTTAATACACTGATAAGTTTGAGAACCTCCCAATCAAATGTACTGTGCATGTTGTCCACACTTATTTGACCACAGAACTCATTTGTTACAGAATGCCTACTAATAGCCCATAAAACACCCATTTCACAGTTTTAAGAAAAGCTAAATTGAGTCACTTTTTTAATTGAGTCATTTTTTAGGTCTCTTCATATACTCAATGTGTAATTCCATCAGGAAATGCTTTGTAATTTTCAATTGCTAGGCATGACCTCTCTGTGCTATTTGCTAATTGGTTTACTATACTTTAAAAGAGGAATACAGTTTCCAAGTGGCATGCTAGGCCATCCAGAGATTTGAAGTAGATGAATTTTATCTTTACTGAATCTCATCTGTAGTCTCATTTTACTTCTGAAATCTGCAACATTCCAATTAGTTACAGAGTTTTCAGACCTGTTAGAGACCTTAGAGATGATAACACACAGACCTGTCATATTAAAAGTGAAGAAACCTAGTCAGCAAAGGGATTTTTCCTAGGCTGTCACTACTGGAGTCCCATGATGCAGGTCCAATCAATATGGCCCAATATGTCCAGGATAAACATAGCAGGGTATTATGTATTATACTCCAAAATTATCCAGGTACATTTTTCACTTGGTCAATTATCACATGGAATACCAAAATCCTTTTCTGATCTCTTCCTCCATATATATCTAACATCCTCATCCTAATTATGACACTAATTACATATTAGCATCTCCTACTGAAGATATTATTTTTCTCCGAGTAATTTATAGCAGCTTAGAAAGGAAAAAAATGATTTCTATAACAATACATATCCTGATTAATTAATATGATCTTGCCACTGTATCATTTTCTAAAGACATGTAATTATTTCTTCTATTTAAAAAGAAAAACAAAAAATTTTTCTGGGCCCTACTTCCCTTTCACTTTTCTTTAATGTCATTTTCAGCAAAAGTCCTTGGAAGAATTTCTCTTCATGTACTCTATATATCTGCTTGGCTCTAGCAGAATCCACATATCTGTATTTGAACATCTCAGGACCAACAATTACTTCTCAAGATGCTGATCTTTTACATTTATCTACTCATTTTCTAAACATTTGAGATAACTTAGCTGAATGTGATCTTAACCCCAACTCCCAATATTTTAAGAGAATACCAGGGGAAAAGATGAAAGGAATGAATACTTGTTATTGTTTCAGATTTGATTCCCTGTAGTACATTCATTTGCTCAAGAAATGTTTTTGTTAATTCTATTTAATTCTATTTTGATGATATAGGTGAAGAGGATTAAAAGGTAAAAACTTCCAGTCAAAAAATAAGTAAGTCAAGGGGATGTACTCATCATCCCCACGACATATTCCCATCCAATCCAGTATATCAATGAAAGTGTAATAACTATGGTGAACATTTTATAATCTATATAATTGTCAAAACATTATGTTGGACAGCTAAAACTAATGCAATATTGTATGTCAACTATACTTCAATAAAAAAAAGAACACCTGGAAATGATTTTGAGTCTCTATTTGAAACAAAGTATCTATTTTTAAGGACTATATCATCTAGCACTGAGGAACAGAAAAATAAATAGCAAGAAGCAGCCTGGTATTGCTAAATGCTATAATGAAGATAAAACAAGATGATATACTTGAAAAATCTGAGAAGCTGTTTAGAGTAGGTAATCAGGAAAGACTAAGGAAGAGTCTTTAATGTGGATCTATGGGACAGGATAGCAAGTCTCTTAAAGGAGGTAAAGGAAACACTCTCCAGGAGAGAAGGTTCTTCAAAGGCCAAAAGCGGAACTAACCTTCATGTCTTCAAATAAGAGAAGGAAGGAAAAGTGTGACTATCGCTTCTAAGTAAAGCAGAACACATGAAAAATGGTGACAGTGGTCAGCAAAGTCCAAACCTGTGGGACCTGGAGGCCAAAGGAAAGGGTTTGAGTTTTATTCTAAGTGAACTGGGAAGCCATCAGAGATGTAAATGAAAAAAGGTAGACGATATAGTTTGATTTCTTCTTTTAAAAAGGAAATTGCTCTGGCTTCTGTGTGGAGCCTAAATAGGAAAGGGAAGAGGATAAGAGGAAATGTGAGCAAGTGCAGTCTGTTCAGTGTGCCTCAGTACCTAAGATTTCCCTGAATATGCCTAATAAGAGGCTTCAGTCTAAGTGAAAGTAATTTTAACTTGTTCTGCTTTTGTCTAAAACATTAAAAACTCATTTTGGAAAAAAATGGATTTTCTGATGAACATAATAACGAGTAACTTCTTTTATTTTTGAAAAGAAAGCATATAATGGTCTCTTAATTCTGTATTAGGTTCTCCATGTACTTAAATCAGCATCAATACCATCTCTGGCCTCATCTCACAGACTTTAAGTTGCTTGTGGATACATGGCACTCTGTATATCATTAATTTTATAACATGTTCATGAGCACCCTGGAAGGTTCTGAGGATTCTCAAATAAATAGGGTACACTGTGTGCTCACACAAAGGTCAGAATTTGGTCATGCAGTGAAGATTATAAACCAGTAACTGGAATAGGACATAGTTTGGAAATATGATGAGGAAATAAATAACACTACATGCATTGAGGGAGGGGTAGAAAGATTGCCTGGGGAGGATTACTGTGAAATAGATATTTGAGTTCAGCAAACATGGGTAGAGAAAATGGAGTCTTCATTGGAAGGAATCACAAGGCAAAGCATGGAGACTTTAAAGGTGTGTAAAGTGTGTTAGGGAAATAATTCAAAGAGTGGGACTCAGGCTCAGGACCGTGCTTTATCATGCTAAGGGAAATTAATAAAACTTTTGCAAATGTAAGTTCACAGAGAAATAAAGTTTCATAGTGTCTGAGATAAGAAATTAGTTCCTTCCTTCACTTTAGGATAGTTCACATATAGTTGCTATAGAAATATGAGTTTAATAATTTCTTAGGAGAAATGTCTTAAACTACATTATCTTATTTCTTGCCACGTGAGGAGTAAACTTCACATTAATCTCCCCTTTAATGTATCTTCTTTTAAACTTATTAATATTGAATTTTGGTCTTAGTGTGGATATCTTTATTGTTTTATATTTATAAAGTTATTAATATTGAATTCTGGTCTTAGTGACATCTTTTTTACTTTATATTTTCATTTTTTCAAGGCAGAAAATAAGTCTAAGATTGCTCTGGGTTATCCAGAATGTTGATGTTACTTGTAACTCTCTCCTATTTGTATTTGCTTCCGTAAAAACCATTTATAGTTTATTGCCTCAGCAATCTTTGTCACAGGAAGAACTAATTTATTTGAAAGGTTATAGTTTGAAAGATTCAAAATGATTGCTGCCTTGCCTATTTTAGTGCAATCATTCGAATATATGCCAAAAATATATTTTGTAAATTATGGGATTTACAATCTTGGTCAGCCACTGAAGGATACACTGATATTGAGATTATTTATTTTCTGATCTTGTCAAAGACATTAAGAGCATTTCATGAAGTAATTCAAATTATTGTTAACCTAATGAACCTAAATTTATGTTCTGCTTCAAAATTTTAAAATGCATATAAATATCACATGTCTGTGAATCTATGCAATGTAAATCACCCCTTAATCAGTTTTGCTAAAAACAGAATCCAAGGAAAGAAACTACACAGCTCATCTGCTTCTCAGGATTCTCACTCACATGGAGCTCCCTCTAAGGGCCAAATCAATTACTGCACCACAAAGCTTACCACAGGAAAGGGATATCTGTGTGCTTAGCCCTGCGATTAGCACCTCAGGTGCACATCCATTTTCCTCATAGCAATGGCACTAGATTAGGCAAGACTATTACTCTCCTCATTTAGGATATAAGAATACTTATATTCATACAGTTCACACATACTGATATCAAGGTTTAGATCTAGGGCTCTACAACTTGTAACCTCTCTACTAATGTACACTTTGCAATGTTATTAGTATCAAGATGAATGATTCTCAGTGCACATAAACCAATAGCATAAGCATCAGGAATAAATACAGCAGGTGTTTTGGTCAGAAAAATAGAGCCTAATGGAAGTAAAGGTTTCTTGGAAGAAATGTAAATTATTGGGGATCCCTGAGTGGCTCAGCAGTTTGGTGCCTGCCCTTGGCCCGGGGTGTGATCCTGGAGACCCGGGATCAAGTCCCACATCAGGCTCCCAGCATGGAGCCTGCTTCTCACTCTGCCTGTGTCTCTGCTTCTGTGTGTGTGTGTGTGTGTGTGTGTGTGTCTTTCATGAACAAATAAATAAAATCTTTAAAAAAAGAAATGTAAATTATTATGCATTTTATATGCCAGGTGCTGTCTAGGCATTATAACTGACATTATCCCTTTAGTTCTCAAAGTAACCCTATAAGATATCATTAAACCTTATTGTTAAATGGGAAACCTGAAGATAGACAACAAATTAACTTTTCCAAAATTATAGAGTGAATAAAAGGAAAAATTGGAGATTCAAATCCAAATCCCATTTACTGAAAAGCTCATCTTCTTTCAACTACAAATTGGGTGGTAAAGCTTTGTTTGGTTTTCAGTCTTTCTACTCTGTCCCAAGTTGTTCATCAATGAGGCTATTTTAGAACAACATGGAGGCCATTTGTATAATACAGAAAACCCAGAGATATTTGCTTATAAGAATCTATCTGTGGTAGGCCGAATAATAACACCCCTCCCTCACGCCAAAGATGTCCAAGTCCTAATCCCCTGAAATGGTGAGTAGTCTACCTTACAAAGCAAAAAGAAGTTTTCAGATATAACTAAGTTAAGGATTCTGAGATGGAAGGTTATTTTGGATTATGTTCTGGTAATTCAATGTAATTGCAAAGGTTGCCCAATGCAATTGCAAAGATTCACCATAACTCAAAATTGATCATAGACATAAATGTGAAGTCTAAGAACATAGATGAAATAGGTGAATGGGATCAAGAGTACAAACTTCCAGTTGTAAGATAAATAAGTCATTGGGATAAAAAGTATAGCATAGGGAATATAGTCAATAATATGTAATAATTTTGTATGGTGACCAATGGTAACTACACTAATCATGGTAAGCATTTTGTAATGTATATAACTTTCAAATTACTATGTTGTATACCTGAAACTATTGTAGTACTATATGTCAATTATACTTCAATTAAAATTATAAAAGTCTGAAACAATACATAAGGAATAATATGTTTGTCCTTTGGTTAGGCATAGATTTCTTAGATTCAACACCAAAAGCATGATCCATGAAAATGAATTGTTACATATTATACATTGAAGATTTACAAGTTAAGTATGCCTAGTGAAAGATGTCAGACAAAATATAGTGTATACCATATGCTTCCTTATGTATAAGACTCTAGGAAATAAAAAATAACATATGGTAACAGAAAGTAGATCAATAGGAGTCTAGAGATCAGGGGAGGATATAGGTATGGGCAAGAAGGAGAAATTACAATGGGCTATTAAGAAATTTTTGGAAGTGATTGACAAATGCAGTTATTTTGATTACCATCATGATTTCACAGGTATATTCAAATACCATAACATCAAATTGTACATTTTAAATATGTGAAGTTTATTTCATGTCAATTATGCCTCAAAAAAGCTGTAATCAACCAATGTGATTCTCATCTTAAGAGAAAAACAAATCATCAGTTCAAAATTGTTACAAAAAGAGCATTTGACAAAATCCAATAACCATTCATGATGACGCTGTCAGCAAACTTGAATATTTGTTGAATATAATAAAATGTATCGAAGAAAACCTATAGCCAATATCACATTTAATGGTGAAATATTAAGGAAAAGATAGATGGCTTATCTTACTGCTCTTATTCAACATTGAACTAGAATTTCTTAACCCATGTAATAAGGCAAGAAAAAGAAAAGACATAAATATTGGAGAGGAATATGGTAAGCTATTAAATTATTGACAGAAGACATGGCAGGATGTTGAAAATTCTATAAAATATACAAAAGAAAATTCTTAGAAATAATAAGTAAATATAGCAAGGGGGAACTTGTATAAGAGTTTTGGGGCTTTTAATTTCTTCCCAGAGAAAGTTTTGTATAATTTGTGGAGTTATAGGATGTAGTATTATCCTGTATTCAACACTTCTCTTTTAATTTTATGGGAGAAAATTCCTCCCTGCTGCTGATGGTGGAGGAATGATGGTGGACCTGGCCACGGGACTTGGTTGGGTTAATTAAATGTTAGCATTTCATACTATGGCATTTCACAATATGGTGGAAGAACTTAGGGATGGGAGTGGAAAGACTAAATACTGAACAAAGCAGTGTGCATTTTATACACATCTTTATACCTTAAGATGTGTCTATGCAGTTATACTTGAGTGTCTGTCATTCCATGGGAAAAGCATGCTCACGTTGGCACACTATTTCTAGACAGAAAATGAGAGATAATTGCAGAAGACCTGAAGATCCAAGCTGTCTCTATCAGATCCAACCTGCATCAAACAATCTCAAGCCAACTTCCAGCTACATAAGCTAAATACATACTACACCACTGAGATATTGTGGTTGTTATGAGTGTAGGTAGGTAACAGACATTTTCCAGATTATTTGCCTGGTTAAATGTTATAGATAATTTTAATACTCTCCAGAAATAAACCAAGTATTATCCTTATGTGTAGGCAAAGAGATAAATGTATATTGTAAAACATAAGAGTACAATAGATTCTATGATTGATAGATTTTAATAAGGGCATCAAGAATATTCAACGAGGAAAGCATAGTCTTTCCAACAAACAATGCTGGGAAAACTGGATAACCACATTTAAAAGAATGAAGTTGATTCTTACCTCGTGCTATATATAAATATGAATTCAAAATGTAGCAATAACCTAAATATAAGAGCTAAAAATATAAAATTCATAGAAGAATATTTAGAGGTATATCTTCATGACCTTGGATTTGAAAAAAGATCCTAGATACAACTAAACAAAAACAAGATAAACAAAAGAAAAAACAGACAAATTTGTATTCATCAAAATAGAAAGCTTTTGTGTTTTAAGGGAAACATTACAAAAGTGAAAAGACAACCCACAGAACGGGGAAAATATTTGCAAATCATATATCTGATAAGGGATTTGTATCTATAGTATCTAAAGAACTCTCACAACTCAATTAGAAAAATATAACCCAATTAAAGAATGGGTAAAGATCCAAATAGAAATTTTTCTAAAGAATTCATATATTCCAAGAATATGTATATGTATATCTCCCAGGTAGATATATAAATGGCCAATAAGCACATAAAAAGATGATCACATGATTAGTCATGATGGAAATACAAATCAAAGTCACAGTGATATGTCACTTCATACCCTATAGGATGCCTAGAATCAAAACAAATCAGATAACAATAAGTATTGGTGAGGATGTAGAAAAATCAGAATCTTGATATACTACTGCTTGTGGGAATGTAAAATGATACAGCTGCTTTGGAAAATAGTCTGGTGGTTCTTCCAACAAACAAACACAGAGATATCATATTACTCAGCAATTATAATTCCTAGAGAAATGAAAACATACATCCATAAAAACACTTGTACATGAAAGCAGCATTAGTCAAAATAACCAAAAGGTGTAAACAACACCAATGTCCATCAATAGATGAGTGGATAATCAAAATGTAATATATCCATACAATAGACTATTATTTGGCTATAAAAATACATGAAGTACTGATACATCGTACTACTTGGATGTACCTTGAAAATATTATACTAAGTGCAAGAAGCCAGTCACGAAAGTTCACATATTATATGATTCCATTCATATGAAAGTTCAGAACAGGGAACTCTATAGAAACAATGTAAATTAGTGCTTGCTTAGGTCTAGGGGCAGGAGAGATGGGGGAATAGGGCAATGACAGCTAAGGGGTCTGGAGTGTCTTTCTCAGGTGATAAAAATGTTATAAAGTTGAGTGTGACAGTAGATACACAATTCTGTGACTATACTAAAAACTACTAAATTATACATTTCAATGGGTGAATTGTATGGTATGTGACTTATATCTCATTCAAAATGTTTTTTAAAAAATAAATAAAAATAAAAAATGTTTTTAAAAAGTGTAGAACAGAAATTATTCTTGTCATTATAAGAAAATTTTGTTGACTATTTTTATAATTAATTAAGGAAAACTTTATGAAGAATTTGGGATTTTAGACAAGTCTTGAAATGCTGAAACCAAAGGATTTGATAGATAAAAGTTTAGGAAGTAAAAATAATTTAATTGGCAAAAGAATAATAGTGTTCTGGACATGCCTCAAAAGCAAAGTAAATTTGGGCATTTGTGGCTGTAAAGAAAGGAAAATATATGGAAAGAGCAATTCTCTGATTTTATCTTAGCACTAACTATACTATTGTGTGATTATTTCTTTATGATTCCATCCAAATTCTGTCTTCTAGAAGTTGATCACTTATTTCAACAAGTACTAAGGGAGTATGCTCTTATTAATCAGCAAGGCAGGAGGTCTTGACATATTATTACTATTTCTATTCCATTGAAGCTTGAGGAAAAGCTCAGGGATCAGATAAATGCTACATGTTAAACATAATACTTATGAATTTAAACAATGGAAAATTTAATGATTTTGATGTAGATTATATCAAAATAGCCCAACACACTAAAAATACTGTTAAAAAAAAAAACTACTGTTTCAAAGCCCTGCATCTAATTGTCATATGTTGACGTCTGGTTCAGTATAGCAGATTGAGCACACATTTTACTTCTCTTTGTTCCTCATGTTACCATAAAATTTCAGTAAAAAGTATAATTAACATAACAAATCCATATCAACACTGAAAATGAGCGTATATCATGTACATATCAGAGATTTTGTTAGATTTTGGGAGCATGGAATTTAAAAGGTTCATCCTAGTGGAAAGGAAAGGGCTATGGAAACTAAAGTACTACAGTACATTAGGGAGCCATCTACTTTGAAGAGCACCAAATCAAACTGGAGTTCCAAGCTTCATTTGGACTTTAAATCAATTATTAAAGTGTTTAATTGAAGAACACTTTGGACCACTTGACCTCTTTCTCTTCCATTCTGGCAGTAAGCTGTAATTTTTGCCTCCAGTAGCAATTTCAAAAATTTTCCTAGGTACACCTCAAAATTTTAATCTTGTAGTTGGGAAAAGAGGTTAAGCAGATCCTTAGATAAATTCAGATCTCCACAAGAGATCAAGAATAAAGGTGGGTTTTTTTTAAATTTTGTTTTCTTTCTGGTTAATAATGAGGGTTTCAAATTATCTTGCTTTTTCCTTACAACATCCCTACAGTAATAGTTCCTAAGGTCATGGGAATGGGGACAGAGACAATGAATGATAGGATTTGCTGAGTGAAGTAAGTCAGTCGGAGAAGCTGAGTGAAGTCAGTCGGAGAAGCTGAGTGAAGTAAGTCAGTCGGAGAAGGACAAACATTATATGTTCTCATTCATTTGGGGAATATAAATAATAGTGAAAGGGAATATAAGGGAAGGGAGAAGAAATGTGTGGGAAATATCAGAAAGGGAGACAGAATGTAAAGACTGCTAACTCTGGGAAATGAACTAGGGGTGGTAGAAGGGGAGGAGGGTGGGGGGTGGGAGTGAATGGGTGACGGGCACTGGGGGTTATTCTGTATGTTGGTAAATTGAACACCAAAAAAAATAAATTTAAAAAAATAAAATAAAAAAATAAAAACAACAACAACACGTTTTTCCTGAGTTAAAGATATTTTTTAATCTTCACATTTAAAATCCCCACTGAGGGTCAAAGAGAATGGATGAAAAGGGAAAAGATTCATATCTGTTCACATCTTGATGAAATTTGAAAACTTTCTAGGACAAAATTCTTGTCAAGTGTTACTTATGAAAGAAGATGAATAAGATTAGTATCAGATTAGCAGTACTGGATGCTAAAAGTCAAAGGAAAAGCATTTAGTGTTGTGAAAAAAATGATTTGGAATCTAGAAAAATTTTATTAGCCAATTTATCAGTTAAGTTTAAACAAAATGAAGCAATTTTCTGATGTGCATGTACTGAAGAATTTATACCTCATTCACCATTTCCTGAAAACAAAAATCTTGTGACTGTACATAGGCAGTGTAAAATCAGGAATGCAAGAAGGAGAAAGTCATTAAAAATTTAAAAAGAATAGCAGAGTAGGGCAACCCTAAGCCTGTATCCTCACTGGAACACAGTTAAGGATTGGCTCATTCTGAACACCCACAAAATTGATTGGAAGTCTTGTAGAATGAAGCTTCATATCTATAAACCAGAAAAACGATCCATGGAAGCTTCTCATAACAGGCAGACCAAAGCACAACTAGGATCTAGCTTCCTATATGTATTTTATTTTTTCTTAATTTTTTGATTTTTTAATTTTTAAATTTTAGTTTTCTTTTTTTTAAAAGATTTTATTTATTTATTCATGAATTCATGAGACACACACACAGAGAGAGAGAGAGAGAGAGAGGCACAGACACAGGCAGAGGGAGAAGCAGCCTCCATGCAGGGAGCCTGATGTGGGACTTGAACCTGGGTCTCCAGGATCACACCCTGGATGGCAGGTGGTGCTAAACCTCTGAGCCACCTGGGCTGCCCGATCTTAGTTTTTCTTATTCTTATTTCTTTTTTCTATATTTCCTTTCTTTCTTTCTTTCTTTCTTTCTTTCTTTCTTTCTTTCTTTCTTTCTTTTTTTTTTCTCCTTCCAAAATGACAAGACAGAGGAATTCACTTCAAAGGAGAGAACAGGAAAAAATCATGGCCAGAGAGCTTTAATCAATACAAATTAAGTAAAATGTCTGGACTAGAATTTAAAACAACAATTATAAGAATACTAGCTGGGCTTGAGAAAAGCATAGGAGACACTAGAGAATCCCTTACTGCAGAGATAAAAGAAATAAAATCTAGTCAGGCCAAAATTAAAAAATTAAAAATGCTATAACTGAAGTGTAGTGCCAAGTGAAGGCCATAAAAATGACGATGAATAAAGCAGAAGAAAGAATAAGTGGTATAGAAGACAAAATGATTGAAAATAAAGAAGCTGAAAAGAAGAGGGAAAGAAACCTATTAGATAACAAAGGTAGACTGGGGGAACTCAGCGACTCTATAAAGAAAAATAATATCCATAGTATAGGAGTTCCCAGAAGATAAGGGGCAGGAGAAAGGGGCAGAAGGTTTATTTGAACAAATTATAGCTGAGAATTTCCTAATCTAGGGAAGGAAACAGGCATTCAAGTCCAGGAAGCACAGAGAAGCCCCTCTCAAAATCAACAAAAATAGATCAACACCTTGAAATATTATAGTGAAGCTTGCAAATTACAAAGATAAAGAGAAAATCCTGAAAGCAGCTTGAGACAAAAGGTCCTTAGCCTACAAGGTAGACACATAAGGCTGGCAACAGACCTGTCCACAGAGGCCTGGCAGGCCAGAAAGGACTGGCATGACATATTCAATGTGCTATATACAAAAAATATGCAGTCAAGAATACTTTATCCAGCAAGGTTTTCATTCAGAATAGAAGGAGAGATAGAGTTTCCAGGACAAACAAAAAATAAAGGAATTTGTGAACACTGAACCAGCCCTGCAAAAAATATTAAAGGAGATCCTTTGACTGGGGAGAGAGCCCAAAAGCAACAAAGACCAGAAAGAAACAGAGACAATCTATAGGAACAGCAATTTTACAGGTAATACAATTGCACTAAATTCATATCTTTCCATAATTACTCCAAATGTAAATGGATAAATGCTCAATCATAAGACATGAGGTATTAGAATGGATAAAAATATATATATACTGCTTACAAGAGACTTATTTTAAACACAAAGACACCTCCAGATTGAAAGTGAGGGGGTGGAAAACCATGTATTATGCTAATAGACATCAAAAGAAAGATGGGAGTAGCCCAACTTTATATCAGGCAAACTAGCTTTTAAATCAAAGACTGTAATAAGAGCTGAAGAAGGACACTTTTCAAAGAGTTGGAACAAACAATCCTAAAATTTGTATGGAACCAGAAAAGACCGCTAATAGCCAAACGAATGTTGAAAAAGAAAACCAAGGCTGGAGGCATTACAATTCCAGATTTAAAGCTGTATTACAAAGCTGTAATCAAGACAATATAGTATTGGCACAAAAAAAACAGACATATAGATCAATGGAACAGAATAGAGAACCCAGGAATGGACCCTCACCCTAATGGTCAACTAATCTTTGACAAAATGGGAAATAATATCCAATGGAAAAAAGGCAGTCTCTTCAATGAATGGTGATGGAAACATTGGTCAGCTACATGTACAAAAATGAAATTGGACCACTTTCTTACATCATAGACAAAAATGACTCAAAATGGCTGGAAGACCTACATGTGATACAAGAATCCATCAAAATCCTAGAGGAGAACACAAGCAGCAACCTCTTTGACCTCAGCCACAATAACTTCTTGCTAGGTATGTCTCCAAAAGCAAGGAAAACAAAAGCAAAAATCAACTATGGGGACTTCATTGGGATAAAACCTTTTGGACTACAAAGGAAACAACAAAACTAAAAGGCAACCTGTGGAATGGGAAAAGATATTTTCAAATGACATATCAGATAAAGAGCTAGTATCCAAAATCTATAAATAATTTATCAAACTGAACACCCCAAGAACAAAGAATCCAGTAAAGAAATGGGCAGAAGATATGAATAGACAGTTTTCCAAAGAAGATATACAAAATGGCCAGCAGACACATGAAAAACTGCTTAACATCATTCAGCATCAGGGAAATCCAAGTCAAAACCATAATGAGATTCCATCTCACATCAGTCAGAATGGCTAAAATTAACAACTCAGGAAACAACAGTGGTGGTAAGGATGTGGAGAAAGGAGAACCTCCTTATACTATTGGGAATGCACCCAACATGCACCCCAATGTTTATGGCAGGAATATCCACAATAGCCAAAATATGGAAAGAGCCCAGATGTCTATCAGCAGATGAATGGATAAAGAAGTGGTTTATATATAAATATATATAATGGAATATTATTCAGCCATAAAAAAGAATGACATTTTGCCATTTGCCATGATATGGATAGAACTAGAGGGTATTTTGCTAAGTGAAGCAAGTCAGAGAAAGACAAATACTGTATGATTTCACTAATATGTAAAAATTAATAAACAAAACAGATGAATATAGTAGAAGGAAGAAAAAATAAAATAAGATAAAAACAGAGAGGGCTGGGCAGCCCTGGTGGCGCAGCGGTTTAGCCCCGCCTGCAGCCCAGGGCATGATCCTGGAGACCCTGGATGGAGTCCCACATCAGGGTCTCTGTATGATCCCTGCTTCTCCCTCTGCCTGTGTCTCTGCCTCTCTCTCTCTCTTTCTCTGTCTCTATGAATAAATAAATAAAATCTTAAAAAAAAACAGAGAGGGGAACAAACCATAAGAGACTCAACTATAGGAAACAAACTGAGAGTGGCTGGAGGGGAAATGGAGGGGATGGGATAATTGGGTGATGGGCATTAAAGTGAGCATTTGATGTAATGAGCACTGGGTGTTATATGCAATTGATGAATCACCAAATTCTATCCTGGAAACTATGTGTTAACCACAGTGAATTTAAATAAATTTTTTTAAGTTAAAAAGAAAAACAGTAATGGAACCAAAATATTAATACGGTAAAAATAAATCCCAGAATGATGGCCATACAGTTAGAAATGAATAAATTGATATTGCAGTAGAAGGCTCTAGGAGTAGTATCTTCAGAATAAAAATACACGCGGCACTTTCAGTTTAAAATCTAGAAAGCTTAAACCATAATAAAGCTAGTTACTTCTTAGCCAAGAAAAACAACTGGAAACTCCAGGAAAAACAAATATGTACATGACAGTAATGATCCAAATATGAAGCTAACTAAAATGTGGTATGATTTAGAGCAATTGGTAGATATAGGAGAATTCAACTGAACTTCCCTCTTGAAATATTACTCTTAGAATGATATATGGATAAGTGGTATTGGTTTAGGATTCTTCCTCTACCAAATCATACTACATGTGTGAGAAAATTTACATAACAATAATTTCAAAAGTGCTGTAAAGGAAGAGCAAAATCAAAATCAAAATCCCTAAGAATGCGAAATGCTTAGGGAATCCAAGGACAGAAAGATGGCCAGTAATGCTAGATCAAAAAAAATGGAGGAATAGGATAGAGTTATTGTAATGACTAATTTTAAGGATAATTCCATGCTAGTGTGTCTCAGTTGTAAATTGAGAAAGATTACCTTTCTTGATAGAGAGAGTAAAATGGGATTTTGGGAGCATGCAAGTCTCATTTACAACACAGAGACAGTTAAATTTCTTGGATACACACATTGGGCACTCTGCCTGGTTTTTCTCCACTATTCTCCAGCACCTGGCACACAGCAGGCATTCAATTAATGTTGATTAAATTAAGAGACTTGAAAATTATCTCTGAAGTGGATATTTTAGTTTTATATTATAATTTGGGGGCTACATGCCACATCTCACCTATCCGAGAGCCTTATTTTGGGTTTCTTTTTTATGCCAAAAGACTCTACCCTACTTGCAGACAGCTTACAGTCTACCAAATTTATTAGACTTTACATAATAATTGTAGGCTTAAAAAACATTTGTACAGTGATCACAGATACAATTAAACCAATTTTTTATGAAGTATAAAAAATTATACTGGTATGAGAAAGGCTCTTAATGAATTACAAAAGGAGGAGGTTCTCACAACAGGTATAATCCTTGTGTCCTTTCTAATTCAAAATTGAATTTTGGCCATTATTTAATCATTTCCTATAGTACCTGATGCTTAATAGTTCTCATTGCTATGTTCACAAACAATATCCATTTCAAGTTGTAGTTAGGCTGACAGCTGTCTGAAAAGCTTGGGCAGTTTATTTTTTTCTCCTTAATCAAAGTTGTTGCTGAATGTGATGATTTCATTTTAAAATAAACTTGGATATCCATAAATAGTTTTTTTAAAAATTTGGGTGCAGCTGGTGTGACCACTATCATGGAGTGATTTTGAAATTTGCTTAATCCTTTCCTATTTATAGAGTCAGAGAAAGAAGAACAAATTTTATTCACTAAAAATTAGCTAAGTTTCAAAGAGGTTTTGTATATGAATAACATCTCGAGATGGTGACATAAGTAGGATGGCATGAAAGAGACATGTTGAAACCCTAATAGACATTTGTGCCCATGATGGTTTTCTTTTTAAAATATACCTTTAAATATCATAATCATTGGAAGATTCTATCACCTTTCAACAAATTGGCAGTTTTTATAGATACTGGACAAAGTGGTATATCCTGTCTAGGGAAATATTTGCAATATGGAAAGAAAGTTATAAAAATGTCCATGCCATTTGACCTAGAAATTCTTTTAGAGCTACATCTTATTTTTTTAAGATTTTATTTATTTATTCATGAGAGACACAGAGAGAGAGAGACAGAGAGGCAGAGCCACAGGCAGAAGGAGAAGCAAGCTCCATGCGGGGAGCCCAACGTGGGACTCAATCCTGGGTCTCCAGGATCACGCCCTGGGCTCAAGGTGACGCTAAACTTCTGAGCCACCTGGGCTGCCCTAGAGCTACATCTTAAATGCTTCTCAAACTTACTCATCAAAGAAACTGATGATGTGAGTAAATGTTATTTCCTTCTATTCCCATACACACCCTCCACTTACCCTTCCCCAATAGGCTCCCTACTCTTAAAGTGGCCAACTGATAGCCTGAAATTTCTTTGAAACCCAGTTTTATATTTAAAATGTATATATATTTCAAAACTATATATTAAACATAAAAACAATAAGTTTATCCTATCACTTGTTGCAAAATAAGGATGCTTGGGAAAATATAGGCTCCATTTGATTAGAACTAGAATAAGAATACAATCAGACAAGTGCACAAAGATGTGCTAACAAAGATATAAATGACAGTGCTCTTATAATAGAGATAAATTCTAAGCAATGCAGATATGCCAAAAGAAAATAGCCCAATAAATTATCATACTGTGGAATACTACGCTCCTATTAAAAATTTTAGTGAGACTGTATATTAATTAACAAAAACAGGTAGATGATCATGAACTAGTACCAAGATTACAAAAATAAAACAATTTAGAGAGCTGGTTCTATTTTTTAAATATACGCTGTGTGTCTCTGTGAATCTCCCCAATTAAAAAAATATATTTACCCCTTTAGAACATTTCAGTAGAACCCTTATCCAAAGAATCAGAGTAGAAACATTTCATTTTTATTTATTTGTTTGTTTGTTTTTAAGTAGGCTCCATGCACAGCATGGAGCCCAACACAGGGCTTGAATTCATGGCCCTGAGCCAAAATCAAGAATCAGCACTTAAGTGACTGAACCACTCAGGCAACCTCAGAGTAAAAGCATTTTAAAGCAATCATTTTAATATGTTAGAAGACAAATGTAAGGCTCAAACTAAACACTTCTTATCTATATACTACTGTATAATCAAAATATGCATTAATAATTTGTGTAATTTGTATTGGGACACCGCATATATAAGACTATAAATACATGAAATGTTATCAGTAGCTATGTTTATAGTATGCTATAATGAGTACATTTTATTCATTATCTCATTTTTACTTATTTACTTATTATTTCTAAAAAGAATATAAACTAACAAATATAAATTACATGTGTAAATAAGAATGGAAAAGGTACTATTTTCATATTATATCAAATTATTAAATGTTGAATTGCCTCAATGTCGTTTTAGAAGTCCATAAGAATACAGAACATTAAGTAATTACACGCATACTAGCATTACTGCTTCAAATCTTTACACAGAGCATCCCCACACATTCAATAGGTTAATCACACCCAAATTTCTCTCTTCCCATTAGTACTGGAGAAATACTAGTGTATTTTGGGTGTTTTGTTTCTAACAGGTGTTATCACTAATTAGTTCTTTGAACCTAGGAGCAAAAGAAGTTTACCTTCTTCCTAAGTAAACTCAGCTGCTGGTTTTCTTGCCACTGTGAACAATGCTTTTCAGACATTTATAATCTTGTACCACTGTAGATAATAGAATTTGAGCACACTCCGATATATGTTTATTTATTTAAAGTATATCCATATGTTGTACCAGTACACTGTAATAATACACTGCACATTATTTCTATCCATGTCCCTCTTTCATCTAGTCATAGTATAGCACCAGATGGATTCTTCTAAAACATACCAGATCATATCACTAGAAACTTCCAATGGTTCCCTACCTCCCTTAGAACAAAAGCCAAAGTCTTTAAAATAGCCCTAGAGGCCATATACAACCTGGCCTTCAACTCTCGGTCCCCCTCATTCATTCTGTTTAAGGTACACTAGCCTCCTTGCTATTCCATTAGCACAAAAGGTATATTTCTCACTCAAGGCCCCAGCATGGAGTGTCAAAGCTAAAGCAAGGTGAGAAGGGCATTCACAGAGAGAGTAAGGGAGTAGATTGCAGTGGAGAAATCAAAGCTCAGTGAGGATGAGAAAGGTGTCGGGGGCAGCCTGCCATGTTATGCCAGTATCCGTATCCAAGCAGCATGGGGAATGCTCCACTTGGTAGGAGAAGCAGCCTGCCTCGCACTGGAAGTCAGAGCCTGAGCAGGGTAAAGAGAGCATCCATATGGACAGGTGGTCTGGCACTGTGAGCCGAATCCAAGGCAGAATGAGGTAAACATCCTTGCATTGTCACAGGGTCTCAGAGCTTAAATAGGTGGATGGAGGAATTTGTGTAGGAGGGGATGGCAATGGCGATGGGAGATTTGTTGCATGCCCAGATTTATCAAATAAACACATAAAGAATATTTTGAACCAGTCTCCTCACTATTGGAAAAGGGAAGTACAAATATAAGAAGAAAGAAAACTAAAGTATGTGTATATATGCATGCACAGACACACATTTATTTTATTTCTTTCTCAATCCACATATATTCTAAAAACCAGGAGTCCACACTGATACTTCTAGTTCCAACCCAATACCACAAGGTTCATTTGCACATACACAAACACACATACGTACATGCACTGCTAGCTCTGTCCACTGTGAGGGCTGGAACAGAAACTTCCCAGTAGTAAGTATACTGAGCACTCCTAGTGCCCAAATCTTGGTGTACAAATACTGTTGTCCAAAAGGATTCAAGATCCTCAAGATCACCTTGTTTCAGCACTAGCTGAGGGAAAGTACAAAAGGCTCCTTTGTTCCAGAAGGCAAGCAAGTGTTCAAAAAATGAAGAGAACACATTAAAAGGATTCAAAAGCTCATATGAAGGGGCTCTATCATGGACAAATTGGGGAGAGACAATTTGAGCATCTAAATAAAAATGTTAACAAATTATAACACACTGAATAAAGCAGGAAACTATGAGTCAACAGAGATATAAATAAATAAATAATTCAATTGTTTTGATGAGGAATAAGATTTTATATAGTTTCAAAGTATCACCTGTAAAATATTTATTCCTTATAAGGGGAATAGTAACTTTAAAGTTAAGGAGTCTGGTACACATCACCCTAACCAAAGTGATCAAAGTGAATGTCATTAGCAATGGGACAAATTGATTATCATGTGACGGCAGATAGGAATAGCATCACTTCACTGATACTCCTGCCAAAGGCTCTTAACCTGACTCTGATCATGAGGAAACATTAAACAAACTGCACTAAAAAGATGTCTGTAAAATAACTGGCCTGAAATCTTCAAAAGGCTCTAAGTCATTAAATTCAAGGAAATACTAAAGAACTTGCTACAAATTGAAGAAATATAAAGAAGCATGACAACTAAGTCATAGCACTTAGTAGGATTCTAACTGCTATTTTCAGCAGAAAGACATTATTGGGACAACTGATGAAAATTGATTGGGTTTTGAGGATTAGTTGGTAATGTGTCAATATTAGTCTTCTGATCTTGGCAGTTTTGGTTACGTAGGAAAATGTCTTGTTTGTGGAAAGTACATACTAATGTATTAGAGAGCAAAGGTCACCAAATCATACTCAAATGGTTCAAAAAAAAGTAAACAGCTTTCTTTCCTAATTTTCTGAAAGTTTGTGATCATTTCAGAATTTTAAAAGATTACGTTTTTAAGATTTTATTTATATATTTATTTATTTGAGAGAGAGGGAGAGAGCATGGCGGGAGGGGCCAGGGAGAGAGAGAGCAGGCTCCCTGCTGAGCAGGGAGCCCCATGTGGTGCTGGATCCCAGGACCCCCAGATCACAGATCACAACCTGACCCAAAGACAGTCACTTAGCCAACTGAACCACCTAGGTGT
Source organism: Otocyon megalotis megalotis (assembly GCA_017311455.1). NCBI lineage: Eukaryota > Metazoa > Chordata > Mammalia > Carnivora > Canidae > Otocyon > Otocyon megalotis. Next base: position 1,900 of record JAEUCK010008397.1, on the reverse strand, counting down.
CCCATCAGAATTTTAAAAGATTATTGAAAAAAAGAAAATGCAATTCAGGTCATGTCACTCCTTCATGTAGAAATTGCTTCCTACCCCTCATTGCCCTCAGGACACAATTAGTATAATCTGTGTGTGTATAGTCAGGTTATTTGCCACATTCTAGTCTTTCAGTTCTTGGATTGTACCATGGTCCTTCCTATCACAGAGTCTAGGACTTAACTGTTCCCTTTTCCTAAGACCTATTTCCTCTGCTCATTGCAAAGCTTCAAGATCTCAGCTTAAATGCACTTTTCCAGTCTAGGTACAGCTTCCCTGTTGTCTGCTCACCTGGACTCCATCTTCCTCCTTTGCAAGACTTTCCATAATTGTAATTAATTGTTTGCTCAACATATGATTATTCCTCTAATAACTTACACGAGTTCTGGGGCTTCATCTGTTTATTTACAGTTTCTTCTGGGTATTGTACAATGGCTGATAGACAAACAGACAAATATTAAATATACTAAACTTCAGGACATTCTTTGAAGTAAGCATTATTCCATATTTTAACTATTAGGATGCTGAAACGTAGAAAGATTAAGTGTTCAAAGTTACATAGTGACAGAAAAAATCATGATTAATACACAAGGCTCTCTGGCTCTAAAATCTATGCTCTTTACTAAACAACTCTTGGGATACCTGAATAGCTCAGCGGTTGAGCATCTGCCTTTGGCTCAGGTCGTGATCCTGAAGACCTGGGATTGAGTCCCACATCGGCCTCCCTGCATGGAGCCTGCTTCTCCCTCTGCCTATGACTCTGGTCCTCTCTCTGTGTCTCTCATGAATAAATAAATAAAATCTTAAAAAAAAAAAAACCTAACCAACTCTTAACTTTGCCCTCCTGATTCCCTTTTCATTTTCTGTTTTAAAAAGCTCTTAAACAATGTAACCTTAGATTACATGCTCTCTTTTCCTCCTTAATGATTTCTGCTATGGTTTCTCCCTAGGAAAGAACTTTTTCTAAGGTAGTATTACTGTTCTACACCTATAAAATCAGCAACATTGCATTCTTTCACAAAACAGGAATTCAAAATGTCTATCTGGCAAACCTGATCAGTTTAAAACTAATATTTTGTGACAATGAGAGAGTGATCCATACAAGTCAAAATGCACTTGCCTGGTAGAAAAAAGAAAAACTAATTTATTAGGGAAAAATGTGAACATGATTAAAGAGACTGCACCTTCTCTTAGCAAATAAATAGGGTATTCTCAAAACTTTGCATATAGTTCCTGTATGGAGCTCCTGTTTGCAATCCCTTTTCATTTGATGTGAGATTCACTTCCCTAGGGAGTGTATATGTTTGCATCTAGCCACTTAACTCCTGGACCATGCACTAACCCCAAATGTTCACAATTATGGATTTGGTGTCCTTTTCTTGTATTTCCAACTACCTCGGTTACATAACTTGAAAGAGTTACTGGTCACAAAACTGATGCTTGATTTTTTTCTTTCTTTTGTGAAGATTTTGTGATTTTTATTCCAAATCAAAGGAGCAGTGGCCATAGGAAACTTTGAAGATTTCTTTGGAGGAAACTTGCTTGCTTTGCATGTGTTACTTCTTTTTTTATCAGTACCTAAAAGAGTATTAGCCACATAATAACACATGCCTCTAACATGCTGCATTACATGGTATTAGATGTCCAACAGTCTTGCAAGACAACTACTTTGCAGCATGATAGGGAGATGGAGAACATAGCATTGTGCTAACACCTTAGAAAAATAAGTAGGATTATGATAAGTAGAAGATAACAGAGCATGTGTGGAGTAGGGGTGACGGTGATCTTGGCATTGAGGGTAAAATCCTGTTTGGGCCCTTTAAGGGCAGCTTTCTAATTCACAAAGAGTGGGGGGTTTCAGAGCAAGAGAGAT